>QNGE01005876.1:0-29927 GCA_008508345.1 Paragonimus westermani
TAATACAATACGCAATGAGTTATGCTATTCGACAAAGAATAGTAATGGTCGTATATAATTTTTGATGCACTGGGCGGCAAGATACCAAAAGTATGAGTGGACAATGAGAGCGAGGAACTTTACACCAAATTTCGATTTGTTCGCGCTAGTTTCATGCCTTTCACTCTATCGAGCTCACCTCTCACTGAAGTGCACTGGTGGAAGCCTCAGTCCACTTGTACTACCGTTGGTGTTAGGGTCATGATTAAGTCACTAGAGGTTTTACGTCTAGAACTACTGCTATTATACTTATAGTCAGCGTTCAGATTAGAGGTAAATCATTTGAAGCCATGGGACTTCTTTGGACGACTTAGCTAGGCTGGAAGTTGTCTCGAGGCGTCGATAGATTAGAAAAACGTTAGAGTGGTTTTCACATAGATTAAATGCACAATGTTAGAAACGTAACAATCGACGGTCGGATGGCCGTCTAAGAAATGAATATTTACGAACGGCCTACCCAACTATTTTGGGCTGTACTGCATTATATGCAATCGATGTAACCAGCCAAACACAACGAAACTTCCCGGGCAATAGGTAATTTTGTTTGGGGCGTCTAACGTGCCTCGCCTGCTGGAAGGTTGGTGGTAGTGACGTCCATGTTTGGGGTTATTACCATCCCACTTGCAGAAGATATGTGAAATCTTATTTCGTCGGTCCATCTGTAGATGGCAGTGCAAACTTGTTCAAATTTACCCTGTCTCGAGTACCTGATAGTGCACTCCATCGAGAGTAAACGAAGCCATCTATTCCTTCTTAGAGGCTCTACACTCAAACCGCGTGCACGGTAGTTCAGTTCTCATGTTTCTTGCGGAGTAGAAAGTAGAAAGTTTTGTGGCATACCTGCTTCTAAGTATTCCGGAATACATCAGTGGTTAACTATTTAGGTTTTCATAGCCACTTTAGTTTCGGTGTGACAACCAACTTGTACTTAGTCAGACTGTGTTACATAACCTGCTCGAATTGTGGTCGTTCGTAGAACTTGTTGAGCGTTAAGGGAGCTAGAAACAGCCGATCTTTCATAGAGGTTACGTCAGAGGAAAGAAAGGAGTGAGAGTTGGTAGAACTTACGTGAAAGAAATGAAAATAATGGGTGTATAGGCTGTACGGCAAAACAACCGCGGGCAGTAGTTCCTTCCAACTCGGGTGAAGTAAGATGGCAGAACTGCAACCCCAAAGTATGTGTGAGAAGATTTTTGTTGAATCGCTTTGATGAACATTAAGTTGTGTCCGTCGGAATAGGGTCTTCCCTCAAGCGTTTGCATACCATCGAGGTAGCCGTAGGCTTGAGATGCGATACTGCTCTTTCACGCCTGACTTTGGATTCCAGGAGATAATCGTTCAAGTTTGACATAAATGTTCAAGGTGCCTGGTAATAACCTCCCAAGAGCCCGGTGTTCATTGTTAGTTTTCCGTCGCCCCCCCCCNCCCCCCCCCACTAACATTGACGCAACCTGGGTGTTGAGATAGACTTATTGTGACTTTGCTACCCAGATAGCACCACTGGGAGGGAAAGTGTGGAAAGGACAACTCAGAATTTTCATACTGAATGTGTATAATCTTTGTTTTAGATGTAGTGGACGGACATCCGTCTTTAACAGACTATCGGTGAAGTCTCCCTACAGGTCTCCCCTAATTTCGAATTTGCGCAAGTTGCGAATTGACTCTATCTTAATGGCATAAAGAAGGTTTTTGCAGCTGGTCGTTTCTGGGAGCCCGCTGACGAAATCTGATACTAATTGAGTGCTTAATATTGAAGCGTTCAACGCATCAGTGACGGTGCTGGGGAGCTCACCCAACTTACTGTTCACTGTAATTTTGCAAAACCAACGGAGCAGGTGTTGTCTTAATAACTAAAAACCTCACTGCGTCAATTGAAACGGTTCAGTTTATATGAGCGCGGCGTTATGATTAAGTCACTAGAGGTTTCACGTTCTACGTGCAATTGGTTGCACGGCTGCAGAAAGCGGCACTGAGTTCATATCAAGCAGACGTACACAGAATCATGCCTACAGGACAGACAGGCGATAAAGCATGGTTGCAGCCGGGGTCCCTAGAGAAGCCACACGATCGCTGGTCACTACGAGATCTGTCGACTGACTGCTACCAAGATGACGAAAACTTGAGCGTCTATCCACAGAGTTGTCGTGCTTTCGGGATTCAGACTTCAGTAACATTTTCAATCAGCGGAGCCGGCACATGAGAAAATCACATAACCTGTTTGATATCTAGTTTACAATCTGGTTTCATGGTCATTCGCAATGCTTCTTCGACGCGCACACACAACGCACTGTCGTGTAGTGGATCTAAACACAATCAAAGTACCTGAGTATGAAGGCGGAGTGTAAACGTGATGGAAACAAGAGGAAATGACTCACAATTGTTCGTGGAGGTGTGTTGGTTCAGGAATTCCACTACACTGAACGAGGTGTCCAATGAATACGATCAGTAATCTTGCCTCAAAGAAATTTTTGCCGAAATAAACGGCTGGTTCCGTCGATATATAACTCTCCCGAAACTTGTACTCAAGCGACGCGGAACGCAGAGGAGACGCACGGCTCACGACCTCGGAGGTCAACTTTGTATATTTGATTATCGAGTCAATTGAATAACTAGGTTTACAGATGGACTGTACGCGTGAGTTTGATGAAGGTGAAAAGAGCGAAAAATGTGGTTGTTGCACAATGACCGTCAGCGCTTCTGTGGTTATCGACATCGTGGATTCTCACTGCAAAATAGAGAAAGACCTCGTCGCCAGTTGTTATAACTTAATCCCACTGCACACGAACGCGAATAACTGCTAGGAACAACGGTGAACGAATAACGCGAATGAAGCCCCTTCCCGATTGGTCACCCCAAACCGCGATCGACAAGAACCAATGAGAACACGGACAAAGCAGACTCCGGATAGCGATGTATTTAGCCACCAGACGCTTTGCGAATTCACATGAGAAACTGGTCTGTATTTATAGAAAATCGTTGACCTTGCTGTGGCGTGAGCGCGCGAAGGAATATTTGAATCCAACGCCGAAGCATATCTCAGTAACGGTTTACGTTATCCGATTTTTGACATCAGAATCAAATTCTACGCGTCAGGTTTACCCTGGCTCTAACACCTCCCGTTTGAGGATGTTGATCGTTCGATGGAAATCGGGGGTTCACCTGCAGAGGCGTCATTGGCCGTCGCACTCTATCGGTCCGTCTTCTAGGGAGCAGTTCATGTGGAGGACTTTGCACGTTGGGAGTCGTTGTTGCGGGCTGTGATTAGGGAAGACCATACGTTTCCATCAGGATCTCCAACGGGACATCGTTCTCGCCTTAAGAAGGTTCAGTAATACTGGTGGGCTGTAGCTGGTTGGTATGGCGTATCCATACATCCGTTCCGACTTGGACTTCATAAATGACGTTACCCAATCTTCTGCGAATTCGGCTCACGGACCATTTAGCAGAACCGCTGCGATACTCCCGGGCCAGGACGTTCTGGTCACTGTTGAAGTGTCGGTGTTTTACGCCGGGTCGTTGTTTGAACCTCCTTTCCATTGCTGCATTCTTGGAACTTGGAACGGCGACCGTTGGACGGATGGAGTCTAGCGGTGATCGGATTTTGCGTCCAATGAGAGCCTCTGCCGGCGATCTTCCGTCGGGTGTTTGTGGATTTTTAGCCGCTCGATAGTGCATTGAAAATGTTTATAGAAACTCCACTGTCGTTCCCCCTTGAGCTTTCTGAAGGGCACGTTTGAACGTGTCCACGAAGCGCTTCGCCTGGCCGTTGGACTGGAATGGTAGGGCGGCGATCGGATATGATTAATAGTGTTCTGATGGCAGAAGTCAGCAAATACGGAGGAAGTGAATTGTGTTCCGTTGTCGCTGACCAGAGTCGTTGGGCATCCGAATCGGCTGAACATTTTTCGGAGTTGTAGGGCGGTTAATCCGGCGGTGGCGCTTGGCATTAGGACAACTTCTGGCCACTTGGAATAAGCGTCGACGGCAACCAGGAAGTTTTGACCGTGCAGAGGCCCAGCAAAATCGAAGTGTACCCGCGGCCACGAAGCCATAGGAAATGGCCAGGATTCAAGTGGGGCTTTTGGGGGTGTTTTAGATGTATAAGCACAGACGTGGCAGGATCTGACAAGTTGCTTCAGCTGTTCATCCATTCCCGGCCAGTAGACGTAACTACGAGCCAACGCCTTCATACGGCTGATGCCAGGGTGGCCGACGTGAAGTTGGCGAATAACTCTGGGTTGAAGTTCCGGCAGGATGACGACACGTTCTCCAAAGAGCACACAGCCATTGAGAGTTGAAATAGCGGAACTTCTGAGGAAAAACTGCGCCAGGTCACCCGTTAGTCCTCTATCTGACCAGCAGTTCTGATTGTTAGATATCACAGACTGCAAGGTCTGGTCTCGTAGAGTTGCTTCAGCAACCAGCTCGGCCGTGACCGGGAGTGTCCGGATGGCTTCGGAGAACACTTGATTGACCTCCGCTTTGAAGGATACTGTCGCAATCAAGGCCTCTTCTGGATTGGGCGTTTGTGAGCCAGTCAGGCGAGAGAGAATCTGCCTGTCCAATGCTCGTTGTTGAGGTGAACCGTATGTCGAAGTCATAGTTCAGCAGAGTCGTTGCCCATCCTCGAATGCGGTTGGCCGTGTAGATCGGTATACCTTTCTTTGATCCAAAGGCAGCGAGCAGCGGCTTGTGGTCCGTCAGCAGGATGAAGTGCCGGCCGAAGAACATCTTGTGAAAACGCTTCACTGCGAAAACAATTGCGAGCGCTTTTTTCTCGATCTGTCCGTAGTTCTTTTCTGCTGATGACAAGGAGCGGGCAGCATGAGCGACTGCTTTTTGAGATTCATCAGGGTAGAGGTGTGAGGGGACCGCTTCCACTCCATAGCTTGAGGCGTCCGATAAGACCACGGTTTGAAAAGTGGAATCAAAATGCGTCAGCAGGTTGTCAGAGTCGAGCATTCTTTTCATTTCCTCAAATGTGTTCTGGCATTGGTTGACCAGATCCAGGAGACATCTTTCGTCAACAATCTGTTCAAAGGTGCTCGGACGCGATGCATGGCGGGCATAAACGCGTTGTAGTGACTAACGAGACCCAAGAATGAACGTAGGGTAGGTACGTCCGACGGTGGTGGCATCTTGATGACACCCTGAATGTTGTTGGGATCTGGGCGGCGGCCGTGACGATCGATGATGAAGCCGAGGTATTTGATTGAGTGCATAAGGAAATTGCACTTTTCCTGGCGAATACGGAACCCGTATTCGGCTATGCGTCTAAGAACCACGTCCAAGCGTTCTGTCAATTCTGCTTCATTCGCCACGGTCACAAAGATGTAGTCCAGATAGGCGGCTGCTCCTGGAATATCAGTCAGCATGGTACCCACAATCTGTTGAAAGACTGCCGGCGCAGTCTTCACGCCAAATGGGAGACGCTGATACTGTAGCAGACCGCGATGGGTGTTGATAATGAGCAGCACCTTGGAAGCTTCTGCGACTTGCACTTGTAGGTAGGCATCCGTCAGGTCCAACTTCGCGAAGAGCTTGCCGCCGTTCATCTTCGCGAATAGATCATCGGGCAGCGGGAGAGGATACTTGTGCATATCCAAAAATGCATTTAGGCCTATGGAGAAGTCAGCGCAAATTCTCACCACTCCATTGGGCTGCCTTACGACGACGATCTGTGCGGCCCAAGCGGAATAGTTGACTGGTTTCAGGACACCAGCTTCCTGTAGGCGATCGAGTTCCTTGTCCACGAGAGGTAGGGTGGCATACGGCACTGGACGTTCCGATCGAAAGTGGGTCTCGCGCTTGGAAGGAGGTGCAAGACGACAGTCGTTTTGGTGCAACGTCCTAAGCCTTCCAGGAAGACTGCAGTGTGCTTTCGATACAAGTGGTCGATGATACCGGGAGGACTGGTAGTGTGAAGTGATACCACTGGACTGACATCAATTTAGCCACCGTCTCCCCAGCGGCTGATGAGCGTCTCCAACAAGTTCATCACATCAATCCAGTCCAGCCCCAACAGGTCCAACTCCGGTTGCTCCGTGAGGTAGCAGCTGCGTTTGAGGTGGAAGTCCCCGAATGAGATTTCACAGGTTAGCTCACCAGATAACCTCAGAGCGCCACCTGAAGCATTTCGGGCATCGTGTGTAGTCGGACGCACGACAGGTCGACCCATCGTGTTCCATGTCCTCCTTGATATGATAGTGATATCGGAGGCGATGTCAACTTGTAACCGAACTGCGGTACCGTTGAGTGTCACCGTAATATACTTCCGCCTGGAGGCATAATCGACCAAGAAAGTGGCGAAGATGGAGTTTGATTGTCTGGCCGACTTCTGGAATCGTCGACCGCTGGACTTCGATCTTGGCCGTGAGACCAATTGCTTATCAGCTCGGCAGTGGTCTTCCTTGTGGCCTCGACGATTGTTTATGGAATGGACACCAGCGCACATAATGCCAATCCCCGCATTGTCAACGGGGAGTCGAAGAATTTGAAGGTCGCTCATGGTTGAGTGGCCGCGATCCACCAGAGTGAGGATGACCAGCGTGTATTGATTAAATGGTCAAAGATGTTGGAGGTTTCGCTGACTGCTGGATCATCATAGCGTCATGTTTTAAGTTGACCAACCTCTAGCAGCCGGTAGCGGTGGTCTGTAACGTCATCCCCGTGTCGTGTTCCATCTTGTTCAGCATACGAGTGCGGATGTCAGAATCTGCCGGTGACTGGAGACCCCATACAAATATTAGTGTTTTGAATTGATCATCGGTCATGGAGGAGAGCTTGAAGCGCTCGCACTCTCGATTGACGTTTCCGGCATAGATGACAAAATCTTCGGATCGGCTCTTGGTCAGCTGGAAACACTGATATCGGATGTTGAACAGTGATGATTGTTCACCGACGATTTGGCTGAGACACTTGACCGCATCATTGGAGAAGATATCGCGAGCATTTTTTGGCAAAATTAAGTTCGTATAGCTTTGGAACTCCAGGGAACCAAGTTTGCGTGAGAGAAGTCGGACACGTTGGGCATCATCGGCAGCGGCCAGCTCCACCTCAAATACGTCTTCATGTTTTCGCTACCAGATATCGAAATGGACACCAGAGGATTGATCAAAATGGAACTCTGAGATCGAGTTCCCGATGGACTTGATCAGCGGCCGCGATTGTGGATCAATGCCGGAAGCCGGACCCTGCATATTCAGCTTTTGCGTCAACGTCTCGATCAGCTCCAGTTGCGCCTTCTCGTATTGAGCCTGTTGTTGTTGCACAATGACCGTCAGCGCTTCTGTGGTTATCGACATCGTGGATTCTCACTGCAAAATAGAGAAAGACCTCGTCGCCAGTTGTTATAACTTAATCCCACTGCACACGAACGCGAATAACTGCTAGGAACAACGGTGAACGAATAACGCGAATGAAGCCCCTTCCCGATTGGTCACCCCAAACCGCGATCGACAAGAACCAATGAGAACACGGACAAAGCAGACTCCGGATAGCGATGTATTTAGCCACCAGACGCTTTGCGAATTCACATGAGAAACTGCAGCAAGGTCAACGATTTTCTATAAATACAGACCATGGTCTGTATTTATAGAAAATCGTTGACCTTGCTGTGGTGTGAGCGCGCGAAGGAATATTTGAATCCAACGCCGAAGCATATCTCAGTAACGGTTTACGTTATCCGATTTTTGACATCAGAATCGAATTCTACGCGTCAGGTTCACCCTGACCTCAAAAGTAAAGTACAAAATGCTGTGCCAAACGCTACAGAACTTCCCCCCCTAGAGCCTTGATTGGTGTATGGAAGGCTGGAAAAGAAAATCAAAGGGGTTGGTCTTTGTAATCCGCGACACGAAGGGGATGTTTGCAGGGTCATCCGTAACGTGTTTGTACTGGTGGGGAATGAAAGAGCTGTACGTCTTCGGCGGGTGTAATGGATTCTGAAACTGTTTGTGTAGTGGATTTGTTAGGAAGACTTGGGTGGGGCGGAGAGGCAATCCTGGCCGGATGAGAAGGAGGCATGTCAGAAAAATCCAAATAGTCCACTTTTAGGCGGCCAACGCGTACCGAATCATGAGTGCTGTTGCGGTTGATGATGAACTACTTGTCTTTGCGTCCAAGCACTCTAAACGAACCATCATAAAGTGACTGAAGAGACTTTTGTGCGTCGACTCGGATAAACACGAAGGAGCAAATAAGCAGATCTTCATGCATTTGGGTCTGCCTCGGGGTGTTTCTAGTTGAGAAGCGCTAAGAAAACGCCAGCGTTGTCTTCAGTTCGTCAGGTAGGTGTTTAAAAAGCAGTATGCTGGTATGAGAGATATTAACAGCTGGCAATCCATGCGTTTGCACGTCGTATAAGTGGACGTTAAGTCAAACAGTGTCAGGATGGCATTAATGGATAGTGATGAACCTGCTACAGACGAACCGGTACGCACAGTGGTCAGTATTAAAAACGAAAACCAGCTCGGTCACTCACCTTGTTCAGCAATGTGTGTAAGCAGGTACCACTGAAACCCGATTCCTGAGGCTCAGGATGTCTAGCAGCAGCGAAAGGAAAACGAACGAAAGCGGCCCAGAGGAAACAGAATGCGTTGCAGAGCATGGCTAGCCAGTTTCCTTTTTTCTTGAGAGCACCTTTCTTGTAAAAGGGCAGTTTCGCTAAGCACAAGAGTTGTTAGACTTTTTTCTTTCTTCACTTTTCCATGTTTAGGTAGCAAGAAATATCTACCTCCCCCTATGTTCTCGGGCCACTCCTATACACTCGACACCCAGTCTGTCAGCGCGGAATGGGACAGACGCTTGTTAGTTTGCACCTAACATGAACATACTAAGAACATGTCCCCCTAGTTACATTGGGCACGAGGTATTCGGGGCATAAAATGTAACTATATCAGCGACTCCACGAGTATAAGCCTGTACGAACACAAAAGTTCCATACACGCTGACTTGCAAAGGATGTATGTGTTAACATTAGAAGTAGACGAATGCGTTAGTGCATACCGATGGGCACTGAATATGGATGCTGGGATGTGTGCAATAAAAAGTACGGCTCGACATCGATAAGTATGAATCCATATCTCCAGTTCGCAAGCTGAGGCGTACGCCTCAGCGTGTGATTTCTCACGGGTGGCAGCAACGGTTCTGTAGGCGTATACCTCGGCTGATGCGCCTTTCTTCTGTCAGCGAAGTCGCAGGAGAACGCCCTACGCTGAAATCAGAAAATCTGAAGTTGAAGCGTTGAACGCCTCGGGCTTATCGACGCAAGAATCTGGACTTTCTGGATCCTGACTGTCATCTGCCTTGTGAACTGAATTGTAATTCACAAAAACACGATAGTGTTTTTTGTGGAGAAAGCGGAAAAGGCAGATACTATTGAACCGAAGCAATTTCAAATCCAGGTCTTGGTGAAGGCCTGTGTAGTGGCCAAGAGATTTCATTGTCCTGCCTGGGGCATGATGTGTAAAGTAGTTCCAAAACTCATATTTGCATACTGTACCTAAGCTATTAAGAAAGCTCGCATGATGTTTGCTGTCCGATTGTTTGTCTGAGCGTTGTCTTCAGTTCGTCAGGTAGGTGTTTAAAAAGCAGTATGCTGGTATGAGAGATATTAACAGCTGGCAATCCATGCGTTTGCACGTCGTATAAGTGGACGTTAAGTCAAACAGTGTCAGGATGGCATTAATGGATAGTGATGAACCTGCTACAGACGAACCGGTACGCACAGTGGTCAGTATTAAAAACGAAAACCAGCTCGGTCACTCACCTTGTTCAGCAATGTGTGTAAGCAGGTACCACTGAAACCCGATTCCTGAGGCTCAGGATGTCTAGCAGCAGCGAAAGGAAAACGAACGAAAGCGGCCCAGAGGAAACAGAATGCGTTGCAGAGCATGGCTAGCCAGTTTCCTTTTTTCTTGAGAGCACCTTTCTTGTAAAAGGGCAGTTTCGCTAAGCACAAGAGTTGTTAGACTTTTTTCTTTCTTCACTTTTCCATGTTTAGGTAGCAAGAAATATCTACCTCCCCCTATGTTCTCGGGCCACTCCTATACACTCGACACCCAGTCTGTCAGCGCGGAATGGGACAGACGCTTGTTAGTTTGCACCTAACATGAACATACTAAGAACATGTCCCCCTAGTTACATTGGGCACGAGGTATTCGGGGCATAAAATGTAACTATATCAGCGACTCCACGAGTATAAGCCTGTACGAACACAAAAGTTCCATACACGCTGACTTGCAAAGGATGTATGTGTTAACATTAGAAGTAGACGAATGCGTTAGTGCATACCGATGGGCACTGAATATGGATGCTGGGATGTGTGCAATAAAAAGTACGGCTCGACATCGATAAGTATGAATCCATATCTCCAGTTCGCAAGCTGAGGCGTACGCCTCAGCGTGTGATTTCTCACGGGTGGCAGCAACGGTTCTGTAGGCGTATACCTCGGCTGATGCGCCTTTCTTCTGTCAGCGAAGTCGCAGGAGAACGCCCTACGCTGAAATCAGAAAATCTGAAGTTGAAGCGTTGAACGCCTCGGGCTTATCGACGCAAGAATCTGGACTTTCTGGATCCTGACTGTCATCTGCCTTGTGAACTGAATTGTAATTCACAAAAACACGATAGTGTTTTTTGTGGAGAAAGCGGAAAAGGCAGATACTATTGAACCGAAGCAATTTCAAATCCAGGTCTTGGTGAAGGCCTGTGTAGTGGCCAAGAGATTTCATTGTCCTGCCTGGGGCATGATGTGTAAAGTAGTTCCAAAACTCATATTTGCATACTGTACCTAAGCTATTAAGAAAGCTCGCATGATGTTTGCTGTCCGATTGTTTGTCTGCATGTCATGTGACTGTGGCACGAACCCGAAACACGTGTCACTTTCTTCCGGTTTACCAGGCTACGAAGACTGGAATTTTGCCGGCGACTGCCTTACTGAGGCGCGTGTCAACTCATGTTTGGCGTGGAGAGGGGTATAGTGTGTAGGTGGAACATGCAGTCGATGTGGTGCGCGAACACTTCGGCGAGATGATCTTGAAGCTTGATGCGTGACGGATCTTGCATAGCAAGTGAGTTCCGGCACTGTTTGCATAATGTAGGGAAGTTGCATCGTCCTCGTCCTCTGGTGTTAAGCTCTATGAGGCATGGCTACTGTCAATCATGCAGACCATTGACCCCGCACCACTCAGATCGACTGATGAAATGGACGAAAGCGGCTGGGACAGCAAAAGTCGGCTTGGTGGAGGAATGTATCGTCGACTGGTCGAGGCGTGTGAAGTAACCGGCTTGGTCGCAGATGGCGGCAGGGAATGCTGTTAAGAGTGAAGTCTTGGCTGATCGGGAAGTGACATAATCTTCCGGCTGACTGAACTGGAAGTAGAGGGGAGCTCCAACGTCATTTGTGTACAGGACCGGGAATATTATGGACGGCAGGACAAGCATATTGTGTGGAGCAAACTTCATCGTGAAGTGTAACAGATTGCATATTGATGGACGGTATATCGGAAGCCTCGTCTTCAGTAAATTGGCACATCCGTGGATCAAAAGTCGTTCGGTTCCTGCAGCCTCATGATCATCGTACTCAGCCACTTCACAGCGGCCAACAGATGATTTGACTGAAGCAGTTGTGCGCTCAAAAGAAGGTTCGGGAGAATTTTGGGTGTTTTACGGTGCGATGGTACCCAAAATCTCGATGAAACCACGAATCCAGGTGCTCATCTGTAGTTTTTCCGGTGCCGTTCACAGAAGGAAGAGAGTGCTCTGTTTTGGGACGGCCAAACGCAATGCGGCTTTGTAGTGTTTATCTCCGGCCAAGCCCAAATCAACCTGACCAGCTTCAAGCGTGAGTGAGAACACAGGCCGCAGCCGCATTATTAGATTGGATTCCTGTTAATACTAGACTTCGTACCGTCCGCTTGGCAGGTTCTGTTAGGGTCAGCACAAGACGCAAAACCGTCAGAAATCTTTTCGTTGTGTCTGCTTATGCTCCAACTGACTGTAGTGACGTCGACGTCAAAGACCTCTTTTATTCGGATCTGGCCGCTCTCCTCCAATCGACACGTGGTTCTGATATAGTCGTTCTGGCCGGAGATATGAACACTCAGTTCGGCCGACTTGGTGAGGCCGAATCTCGTCTAGGTGGCGGGTTTGGGATAGCATCACATCGCTCGGACAACGGTGGGCGACCATTGCAGCTGTGCGCTGAGCATAGGCTGTTTTTAGGCAGCACTAGTTTTAGGCATCGTGTGCGTCATTGCTATACTTGGCGCCCTCCTTCTCTGAATCAGACCTGGTCTCAGATAGACCACATAGTTGTTAGTTGTAGGTGGCGGGGTTCCATTCAGGACTGTCGTTCTTATTGGAGCACGTACTTGGATTCAGATCATGCGCTGGTGCGTTGTCGTGTCGTATTCACTTTTGCTGGGCAACGTCCCCACCAACAGCAACGATTGGCTGTTGAGAAACTGACTATACTGTCGGTAAGGCATAAGTATCAAACCAGCTTAGAGACCTGCCTTAGTAGTTCTCACTCCGAAGATCCTGATTGCTGCTGGACCCAGACCACACAGGCCATTCGTGACGCAGGTACTGTGGCATGCGGCACGGGGGTACATAGAATGAACAAACATTTGATCTCGGAGAAAGCCCTGGAGTTGTTAGAAGCCAGACGGAACATCCCTGCTGGCAGTTTATATAACAAGTATAGAAGAGATGTCCGTAAGAAACTGGAACGTAGCCTAAAGGCTGATAGTGAGGCTTGGTTATTGGGGAAAGTTGAGAAAATGGAGACGGCTTCTGCTTCAGGAAACACTGGCAAGCTGTTTGAGCTTATCCGTCTTTCAATAAAACTATCAGCGAGACAGATGGCACATTCATCTATAATAAGTCCAGAAGGTTAGAGCGGTGGGCGGAACACTTTGAGGGTCAATTTTACTGGTCTCCTGCTTCTACCGCGTTGCCGCCACAAACTTGTAATGTAATGCCATGGTCGGTAGACTTGGATCCACCCACTGAGACTGAGGTCCGCAATTGCATTGCGTCTCTCAANCCGAACGGGGATGAATGGATCATATTTTCACTCTTTGTCAAGTTCTGGAGCATCGTCATGTATATCGTATACCAACAATTGTTGTACTTCTCGACTAAATGGTCCGTTCGAGTCAGTGGATCGATCCAGACTTTTAGAGTTGCTCACACGCAGAGGTGTGCCGACTAGGTACGTAAACATACTGTCGGCACTTTATTCCTATACACCCGCTCAGATTAGGGTTTGCGGTGAGCTGTCTGACAGCTTCAGCACCATGAGTAGTGTACGTCAAGGCTGTCCGCTGTCACCATTTTTGTTTAATTTCGTCATAGACGAAATAATTGAGGATTGTCTCCGCCACTCACAAGATCACGGCGTGGACCTCCTACCTGGTGAAAGACTGACTGATCTTGATTATGCTGACGACAAGGTGTTGCTTTTTGACAACTTTCAATCGGCACAAGTAATGCTAGGCACAATTTCGCGTTCTGTTAAATACTTCGGAATGCGCTTTGTAGCCTCAAAATGCACATTGCTTCTGCAGGATTGCTGTGATCACGTAGATCTGATGTTGGATAATGTAGTCATGGAGGTTGTTGACCGGTTTGTATACCTGGGAAGCTGCATCGAGGGCGGCGGCGGAGGTGTATGAAATGAACTAGAAGCGCGCATCTCTAAGACTAGGACGGTGTTCGCTAACTTGGGGCATCTCTGTCGACAGAGGGATATCTGTCTGAAGCTTGAGGGTCGCGTATATTAGATAACGGTGAGGGCCGTATTACTTTACGGCAGCGAGACCTGGCCGCTCAGGGTGGAAGACGTGAACCGTCTTCAAGTATTTGATCATCGATGTGTGCGTTCAGTCGCTCGTATCGGGTGGCACCAGCGTGTAATAACAAGTAGTTTAGAAGGCGTGTGCTACACACTGATACTCAAACGAGTTTTTTGTTCAGTTCTTACATTTGCACGAATTCAGATGGTTAGTTCATGTATTAAGGATGCCAGATAGTCGCCCGCCACACCGACTACTTTTTGTTGATACTGCGGCCGATTGGCGTAAGGTGCGAGGTGGACAGATAGTTACCTGCTGCAGACTAAAATGATCGTTGAAGGGTTTGGTCACTGTAGACTGGGTTCATCTTCTGGGCTGGTGCCTTCGCGACTCCTAGTCGGTGACTGGAGACTCTAGGTGAGATGGCGACTAATCGAGCCCAGTGGTGTGAATGTTGTCATTGTTTATCCGAGTTGTCTGTGAAGTGAATGCGTTTAATTACGCGGGGCAGTGAAAGCCGTGAGGAATCTGTCTTTCTGATAACACCTTACTCTCACTTGCAGCTCGGTTGTTTGTTTGCAGGGTGTAGGCACCTTGATGTTGAATGTTTGAACATAGACGTAGTTATTTTCAGTATTTAGATCCGTTCCCTTCCTTTTCCCTCCTCTCTTCCTCTATAGGGTTTGCTTTTTCTTCATGGTTGTGTCACCACTGATGTATTATTGTCTATTTTGATGTTCACAGCCGAGTAAATGCTGCAGATCATGAAATGGCGTGAGTGTGAACTGAGAACGGCGATCAGTAGTGACAGAAGCCGGTACGCCGAAGGAGGATACCCAAGTTTCCACAAATGTCCGGGCGATGTTTTCAGCTGAGATGTCGCTTATGGGCGATGCTTTTGGCCAGCGTGTGAAACGATCACTGCAAGTCAACAAATGAGTAAAGCCGTTCGAGTGTGGAAGTGGACCTACTATGTCAACGTGAACGTCTTTGAAACGGGCGTCCGGTACACTGAAAGTGCCAGGTGTGGTGATGGTGTACCGTACTTAGCTGACAGGACAGACAGTGTTTGGCCCATTCACGTTTGTCCTTGTGCATGTTAGGCCAGACAAAACGGTCAGTAATAAGTTTGACGGTGGAGCGTATGCTAGGATGGAAGATAGTGTGAAGGTGACCGAAAATATTTCGCTGGTAGTTAGAGGGGACGTAGGTTCGAGGTTTGCCGGTCGAGATATCAGTAAATTTTAGTACAGTGCAGTGCTGAATGAATTCTGGAGATGGATGAGAGGGTAGCTGATTAAATTCCCCATCGTTTTGTTGGACCGCCGCTATGACCTCCAGTTTGATAGAAGATGCGGATAAATGAGGGATATTCACGCGAGATAGAGCGTCCGCGACAAGGTTGCTTGGACCATCAATGTAAAGGATGTCTGTTGTGAACTGAGAGAGAAAATCTAAGTGGCGGGTCTCTCTCAGGGAGTACCTGTCTGGCGCAGCACCGAAGGCGTGCGTTAACGGCTTGTGATCAGTAAGGATGGTTAACTGGCGTCCTTCTAACACGTGTCGGAAATGCCTAACGGCGAGGTAGATAGCCACCAGTTCTGTGCCGAAGATATTTTACCTCGTTTGAGCAGACTGTAACTTCCGGGGGAAAAGGGATGGTGGTCGGACTTTATTGCCAATGACCTGCTGCAAAACGGCGTCGACATCAGGCTGAGATACGTCGGTCTTTAAAACCAATCGTGCACGTTTGCCAGGGCGTGCTTGACGGTTGTGAAAGCAGTGGTGGCCTCCGGGATTGAGGTCGAACTTTTTGGGGTTATTCTGCAGTAAATCAGTCAAAGGTTTCAGCATGTCAGAGCAATTGGAGATTAAGCGACAATAATGATGATAGACTGAGGCAGTGGATAATCCGAAATTGTATTGCTTTCCTCCGGCAATGACCTGATGTCGTCTTTGTCGATGCGATGGCCGAGAAAGTCGATGGAGAAAGTACCGAAGACGCATTTGGTTGTGTTAATAGTGACGCCATGGTGATTTAAACGTTCAAAGACAGACTTCAGGAGACACAGGTGCTTCTGTGCATTGTTTCTTGTAACCAGTATGTAGTCAGTTTAAACAGACAAAGTTTAGTCCACGTAAAACTTGGTCCCTGAAGCGTTGGAGTATTTGGGCGGCGTTTCGGGGTTGTGATTGCTGATGCCTACGACAAAGAATGGCTGAACGTATGCCTAAGTGGTTGATACACGCCATGACGCAATGGACATTGGCAACAGAACGACTGAGACGAAATCCGACGTCATCCATCACAAAGCACATCATGGGAACAGGTCACGTTGTTGACTCGGCCAACTCGTTTCAAGTTCTGTTACGTAATAAGAACCCCAAATTGCTCGCCTTCTCCGAGGCGATGTTGACCAACACTCACCGTCCGGCTCTGTGTGTGCATAAGCTGTTGACTCACGCAGTTTATCTGCCCTGGAACTGACGACAGTCTTTGTTTCATGTAAACCCAATCATTGAATGTTTTTTTATTGTGTTGCTAACCGCATTTCCTCTATATCCTAATGTTTTACGTTCGTGACTGAAGAGAGTAAATGAAATGTTGGCATCTCGCGATGTGTCTTCTATCGCTATTGGTGAACTGGATCAAGGGAACTCAGTGTTTTAAACTATCAAAATACTTGAGTATGAAGGCGGAGCGAAAACGTGATGGAAACAAAAGGAAGTGACTCAAAATTGTTCGTGGAGGTGTGTTGGTTTAGAAATTCCACTACATTGAACGAGGTATTCAATAGATACGATCCGTAATTTTGCCCCTAAGAAATTTTTACCGAAATAGACGGTTGGTTCCGTCGGGATTTAACTCTCCCGAAAATTGTACTCGAGCGACGCGGAACGCAGAGGAGACGCACGGCTCGCGATCTCGGAGGTATATTTTGTATTTTTGATTATCGAGTCAATTGATTAACTAGTGTTGTGAATCCAAAAGGCGGACGGCACAAAGGTTGCTTTATTGGAGAAACCAACACACTAATTAAGCGTCTGAGCACGACAAGAAACGGAAACACTCATTTGCACACCATACTCTTCTGAGGATACTCCAGTCGCTCTAGACACCACGTATCAGTTCCGTCGTGTAGCGAAAGCCAGTATATGTCATTTTGTCCTCCAACGATCCATCCCGTATCTCTGCCGTATTTATCACGCGATTATCTCGATCCGCGATCATCTCGAACCGCTGCTACTGAATAGTGGTGTGAGTAGTATGGTGCGACCGTATCTCCTCACTACACTCCTCCCCCAGCAAAGATTGCTCCAGTCGTAACAAAAGGCGTTCAGGTTCTCTTCGTTCCCTCGATGATCTGCGTGCTGGCCCCGGTGCTGGTGACACACATGGTGTGCATCCTCTTCTGATCGGAGTGTCGTACCATTTACACAGCTGGCTTCCGTGCACTCGATGTTGACTTCTCTCATTCTTTATCAAATACACTGGGCCACGACGTTCAATTACTACGTACGGTCCCCTCCACTTCGCCAGGAACTTCCTAGATCCGGGTCCGGTCGCCCCCGCGCTCCGCCGGTCTCGGTATTTAACCTTAGAACCAATTTCAAACACAGTCCTTCGACCCGATAACCTCGCAGTCGATTGCTCCTTAGAAGCTTCTTGTGTGTTTTTCAAGTTTCGGTTGGCCGATCTCCGAGCTGCCGCTAATTCACGAGCGCTCATCCGTCGGTCTCCCCATAAACCAATCTCCTGGTCGACTGGCAAGCGTGGCACGCGCCCATACATTAGCTCGAATGGCGACTTTTTCGTTGTCCCTTGCGGCGAACAGCGGTGGGCCAACAGAATCAACGGTAACGTTTCTTCCCAGCTTCCTCCTTTCGCAGCCAACCATTCCTTGATTGTGCGATTGTTCCTCTCCGTCAATCCGTTTGATTGAGGATGATATGGAGTTGTGCGTATTTTCTTTATTCCCAAACGCTCCAAACAGTTCCGAAACTCCTCACTTTCGAAGCAGGGGCCTTGATCAGTCAATATGCTTCGCGGTATTCCGTGATCCGCTATGATGTGCTCCATCACAGCCCTGCACACCGTGCTTGCGCGCTGATCGGGTATGGCGGCTGCTTCGATCCACCTTGTGAAGTGTTCGGTCATGATTATGATGTATTGATTTCCGGAGGTCGTTGCTGGAAAGGGGCCCATCACATCCACCGACCACAGTTCCCCAATTTTACTGACCGGAATCGGTTGTGTGGGATACTGACTGGGGTGGTTAGTGCTCTTCACTAACTGACATTGCTGGCACGCACGCACATAATTGTTAACGTCATTCTTCATTCCCGGCCAGTATGCTCTTTGTTTCAGCATTTCATAAGTTCGATGACAACCCGTATGAGCCAGCTGATGACATTCTTTCACAATTGTCGCCCTCAATTCCGCCGGTATGACCGGGACGTTTATTCCCTCTCGCAACTGGCGCATCAAAATTCCGGCACTATTCAGCCGCAAATCGGACCAGTGCATTCTGAAAGCTTTCAATTCCGGATTCAGCTCGTCCTCTGGCGGTTGTCCTCCCGACAAGAGTCGGTCAATCACCGTCCGGATCGTCGTATCCATTCTCTGTACTGCTTGTAACTTCCCGGGGTCACTCTCGAGTTCAATACTGTTAACTCCGACCACGTCCTTGTGGACCTCATCGAAGTGTTGCGTTCGGGAAAGCAAATCAGGTACACAGTTCTCTTTCCCGGACAAGTGGCGAATTGTGAAGTCGTACTCCTGTAGTCGTAATGCCCAACGAGCCAGCCTTCCTCGAGGGTCCTTCGCCGATTTAATCCACTCCAGCGGTTTGTGGTCAGTCTCCACATGGAACTGTCGGCCGAGCAAGTACGGCCTCCATTTTTCCAAGGCCCATACGATTGCCAAACATTCTTTCTCTGTCGTTGAATAGTTTCGTTCAGCAGGACTCAGTACCCGACTGGCGTATTCCACCACACCGTCCTCCTGCTTCAGTACCGCTCCAATTCCTACATCACTCGCATCCGTTGAGACAATGAAGCTCTGTCCAGTCACTGGCAATTTCAGAGTCAGCTGTCCTTCTTTCATCAAGCGTTGGATCTCGACGAACGCTTGGTTGGCTTTCTGTGACCAATGAAATTGGCAATCCTTCCTCAGAATTTCGTATAACGGACTCGCGAGGTCATGGAAGTTTTTGATGAAGCGGCTGTAGAACCCGACGCGACCGAGAAACTGTCTCAGCGTCCTCTTCGATGTTGGCACCGGAATAGCCTCGATTGTCAGCAGTTTCTCGGGCAGTGGCTGGACCTCCCCCTGACCGACCTTGTGACCGAGCAGTGTTACCGTTTGCTTCGCCAGTTGAGACTTTGAACTATTGATCCGGAGGCCGGCTGTCTCAATCTTCTGTAGCACTGCTGAAACGTGTACTGCATGTTCTGTCTCATTTGTGCTGTAAATGACGATATCGTCTCCATAGACAACAGTGTTGCTCACTCCGTCCAACACCTTCAGCATCAGTCGTCTGAACGTGAACGGGGCGCCTGAGAGTCCGAACGGCATCCGCTTGAAGCGGTATTGCTTTTCACCCACTGTGAATGCTGTCTTATCTCGGTCCGATTGTTTGATTGGGACCTGCCAATATCCGGACCGTAAGTCCAACACTGTAAACACCCTGGCGTTCTGCAGCTTGTCAAAAATCTCCGCCACCGACGGGACTGCTACCACTTTATTGATCGTTATCTCGTTCAGCCGCCTGAAATCGACACAGAATCGAAATTTACCGTTAGGCTTCTTTACCAACAAGACAGGAGAGTTGAACGGGCTATCGGCCTCCTCGATGATTTCTTCCTTCAGCATGTCCTTCACTTGTCGTTCAACTTCCGGCTGCAAATGCACTGGAATTCTTCGGGGTCCGAATGGCCGAAATCGCTTTGATTCGATGGGGATTTCATGTTCAACCCAGTCACAATAGCCATACGGGTCCTGATCCGTAGTGAACAATCCCTGAAACTTGCGTATCACTTTGTTCAGCAACTGATTGTCACAAGTTGGCATTGCTCTGGGTACGTTCACTTCAATTTGTCCAAGCTGGGTTTTGCGCTTTCCCACCAGTGGAACCACCCCATACTTCGTTACCAGTTTATCATGCTTCAAATCAATCACGGCTTCAACGCGGTCAAGAAAATCCGCCCCCAAGATAGTCTGACGTGCGTCGGGGGCAATGACGAACGGTTGGTTGACTACCTGACCATCGATTCGAACACCATATTCTGCCAGGCCATCAACTTTGAGGGCAAACCCACCGACCGTTCGGACAACCATCGCACACGGCCGCACAGTCTTTCCCGGCCTCGGCCCAATCAACGAAATCGCGGCCCCAGTGTCAATCAAACAGTACTCCAATTTACCATCGACTTCTAACCTAGCCTGAACCGCTGTCTTATCAACCGCCCCTATCACCGGATCCCCATTCCCAAACAAAAAACAATCGACAAATCGTTTATTAGCGTACGACCTTTTCTTGCCGAGTGGGCAAAACCTTCGCCAGTGTCCACGTCTTCCACATCCGTAACAAACGTCGCGACGGCTCTCCTCCTTTTTCACTTTCAAAGCCGCCACTTCCTCAGTCAACTTTTCCACCGCGCTTCGAAGGTCATTCAGTTCACTCGGTCCGTTTGCCTCCACCTCGTTGACTGTCGCAGCATTTTCTGCTAGCAATTGTCGAGCTGCATCGGCCAACTGTTCCAGCGTCATGGGCTGTGTGATGACAGCGACCCTGAGTTGATCCCGGACTGTTGGTGGCATTCCGTCCAAGAACTGTGCCATCAGCAGTCGTTGTTCTGAGTCCTGGTCCAAATGCGGCAGGGCTCTTGACAACGCTGCCCGCAGGGACATGGCGTAGACCAGAGCATCGCCTCCTGGTCCAAGCCGGGCGCCCTTGAACCGCCTCATCGCCTCCTGGCAGTCGGCGGGGCTGTCGAACCCGGCGATCAGCGCCTCCTTCGCGGCGGCCCACTCCAGCTTCGCAGGGCCCCTTCGCGCCGCATCCAACACCGCCTTCGCCCTGCCCTTGAGCAGCATCCGCAGGGCCGCCAGCTTCGCCCGGTCCGCCTTCACTCCGACCGCCTCCGCCACATCCTCGAAGTCCTCCAGGAAACTCCGAACATCCCCGTCTTCAAAGGGCTGCGGCCATGGGATCTTCATCCTTGAATCCTGGTCACGGCACCAATTGTTGTGGATCCAAAAGGCGGATGACACAAGGGTTGCTTTATTGGAGAAACCAACACACTACTTAAGCGTCTGAGCACGACAAGAAACGGAAACACTCATTTGCACACCATACTCTTCTGAGGATACTCCAGTCGCTCTAGACACCATGTATCAGTTCCGTCGTGTAGCGAAAGCCATCATATGTCATTCTGTCCTCCAACGATCCATCCCGTATCTCTGCCGTATTTATCACGCGATTATCTCGAGCCGCAATCATCTCGAACCGCTGCTACTGAATAGTGGTGTGAGTAGTATGGTGCGACCGTATCTCCTCACTACACTAGGTTTAGAGATGGAGTGTACGCGTGAGTTTGATGAAGGCGAAAAGAGCGAACAATAGAAGGTGTAAAGTACAAAATGCTGTACAAAACGCTACAATTGTTCACAGGTGAAGATGCATTTCCATGCTGAGTTTTGCCCTGGCCGTGGCTGCATTAATCACAGCTTCACATCCCGCCAGGTGCCTGGACACCGCCTTTCATATAGAACACCAACAGTTGGACATCAAACAGGCTTTCGATTTGGTTGACAGAGCTTCACTATTGAGGACAAGTGTACCGAAGAAGTACGCGAACATCCTGAAAGCAATATACCGCAGCTCTCGAGAAAGATTAGGGCTTATGAAAGTGTATCGCCGGTCCTTAGCATCTCAAGTTTACTGCAGTGAGGTTTTCCGACCTCCTTTTTCCTATACAACTTTGCAATAAATGAGCTTCCGGAGTGTGCACTGACAAACTGCTAATATGTTGGTGTGGATTTGCTCCCAGGTACTCGATTTCGAGACAGAGCATGCTAACCTCGTCTCAGGGGCTTCGTTGGCGTAGACACATCTTGCGAATGTTAACTCGCCACCTGTTACATTGTGCCTTGTTTGCGAGTAGTGGCTTGGGCTGGACGAGGCAGCGTATTACTTGGGTTTGGGGGTGTGAAGCCACTCACACTGAAACTTGCTTTAGTAGGTCGTTCCCGGTCACCCGACTGGGGTCCGAAGGATACCGAACACCTTTGGTTGAGGACGCTGTCTGGTGTGACAAAGAACAGAAGCCAACGACACTCATGTTTCGAATCTTTCTGCACATTGGGGTATTTCTTCCTTTCCTTGAAGCTTGTCTTTCTTCTTTTGGGTCTTCGTGTGTCAAGTATGTATATGTCTTGATCAAGCGATAACTGGGTGTGTTTAGAAGAGCGGCAGGCTTTGGTTCGAAGTCCGAACCATGATTTCTGGCAACGATTGTGCGACTGCTAAAAAATGCGTGGGCAATGGTGGCTGAGTGATAATTGCGCATCTGAACTAACATGTAAATTAATCCACGCATTTGTGAGATGTACTTGTGCTCATTGGACGGTACTAAGAGCCCTGCTTACTCAACGCCCAAACTATCACTGTTAATCGGGGTCAGCAAATGTGCCTAATGGAAATCGTATTTATCGCAGAAGCTACTCGCGTTCGTGCCCACATACGGACATCTGTGTTGTGTCAGACCAAATATCTTGTTGCGGTTTTGGCGACCGTAGGCATGTATGTGTGAGGCATGTAAGGTTTCTAAGAGGTTAAAACAGAAGAAACTAATTTTAAGGATCGCAGAACGAGGTATCGCAGTTAATCGTCTTTTCCGCATAAATTTTGGAAACGCGCTCCAATTGTAATGAATTTTTACAAAGACTGTTAATAGGTGCAGTTGCATGATCACTCGAGCTGCATATCATATAGGTCAATACGTTCTAAGTGGTTATATCGGCGATACAGTTCACCGCATCCAAACCGGCAAACATCGGCTGTAAAATTAGTTGTATAGCGGACATGTGGTATCTCCCTGGTCTACCACTCACCATTTGATAAACGTAGAATGAATACTTCACTTTCAAGTACGTAACAGAAGCTACGAATTCCTAGGTTTAGCAGCAGTCATTTTCCGCTGGAAGCACTCTGTGTGAACTCGTTTACTCATGAGGTCCCTTCGTTAGTTTGTTCCAAAATTGCTCCAACATCTGACTAAACGACGGTTAAGGCTATTTACAGGTGGGGCCGCAGTGAGCTATTAGTGCTGTATTGATCGTAGCCTCCGACGAACGCATGTCGTGTGGATTTCTGATGGTCGACACTGACCTGTACCTTGTCGCGAAGTGGTTTACTTCACTTTACGGAGACTTAATGTCCTGAGAAGATTACTGTAGGCATATTGGACGGGCACTTTGATAAGTTACCCGTATCCTCGTGATCATTAGTATTAACTGCAGTGATTACCATCTCATGTAATAGGGACCCACCACTACCGTCATAGAACTGGGACTGATTTTAATAGATTGCATTACGTTTAGTCAGTTTGTGTGTATGCAGCCGACGAAAGTAAGCACAACTGTAGCATTTCGTAGCACTTATCGCGTTGATAGGTTGGACTAAGGGACCCCATTGTTTCAAATCGAAAGGGTCACTTTGAGCTCCCATATGTGACTGAGGATTTTTATGTTGGAAAGATAAAGTTCTCTAGGTACCGAGGGATGACTTATTCAGACTAAGTGTAATGTATTGAAAACTTGGTTTTTACTTGCAAATCCAACCATTTGGTACGACAAACTTATTCGTAACATCATGTCTATTAAACTGATGAAACTTTGAGTTAGGTCTTTGCCTTTTAGTCTGTTTGTCTCAGTCTGCTTGAATCGCTATTCAAACATCATCGTCACTTCTGTTTACTTTGATCTTATTCTTACTATTTCAGGTGGATGCTGATGCGATTCAAATTTAGGATCTGAATGTCCGAGTCGTTGGGGTGACGTTTTTAATATCAACTTTTGTTTTTGTAACATCTGTCTTATGGCGCTTACGATGAGTTTTCTGTCCTCTAACGCAAAATCGCTGTTACTGCGTAGAATTACCCAACCTGCAGACAAACTGGAAGTGCTTTCGAATGCCGAAAGTTTCATAATCGATTTCGATCATCTTGACAAGAAAGTTATACATCTACTTTCAGTAGACTGTTTTAACGAGGCATTGGTGCACATCACTCCGTTGCTAAACTCCTGTGTCCGGATTTTTAATTCTTATTCCACTGCACAGCTGGCCACAAATTTTTCTCACATGTTCAATTGGCTGTCCGATCCTGCGGAATTCTTAGAACTGCACACACGTTTGCCCTGCTTCAACCCTGTCGATCGAGTACTAGTTGTGTTACGGTTGTCTTCAATGTTTGAGTTTTCTCTCGGTCGTTTATATTGGACCCCAGAACGCAAGTGTGCCAACACGATGAAAGGCATTTTAAAGTCTTCGTTGCTGGCGGAGGTCTGTGGTGAAAATTGCCTTTTGTTAATCCGTTTATTCTGCGGTCCAGTAACCTCATTAAATTTGCGCAACCTGTTTTGGCATGGCTTTGTCTCTCCACACGATGCGGCTCAGATAGATGATTCGCTCATTTCTTGCTTGTTCATTCTCATCCTTAGTATCGGTGACCGACTAGTTGACCGGTTACCGAGATTAACTAGACCGTCTTGCGTACCCATTCTACAATGCTTGGATACCTTGCACATTCCCGCTTCCTTGAACTACTTAGCATCTGCAAATAAATCTTTGGGTGGTTGTCGAACAAGCATTTCTTCAATATTGCCGTATGTACAACATATTGAGCGTTTGGCTATGATGTCACCGAAACGAAATCTAGATATTCTTTGTCTTTCATTAGTTTGTCTGTCAGTTATCCTACGATGTGAGTTTGCTGATGTGTGCGGCTGGTCGGACGCTATCCAGACTTCAGAAGATCGATTCTTTCTGACCCTTGATGACATATTGGAGTTCAGGGCTTCAAAAATCCTATGCCGCTCTGTCAGTGCCGACCAATACACTGAATTCGCTGAACGTTTGGGTGACCAAAGGGTTCTGGCAGTTTTGTGTGATCTGTTGAGTGCCGAACATGGACCTCGGTTAAAGGATCGCCTGAGCCATGGTGAATTGTGGTTTACGAGGTCTTCAAAAGTTGTGGGTGATGCAATGGAGATCGAGTCGGTTGATGCGTATTTTGAGAAATATGCTTCTGTTATTCCAGCTTGTGTAGCTACCTTATTATCAGGTGAATCCTCCGGCTCGGCCTACCACACGCAGACAGTTAACTGGTTAGACTCGTATACGCTCCGTTTTCATCCGACTGCATTGTGCCTGATACGTTTGACTAAACTGGCTAACAGTTTGAACAGGCTTGATGATTTGTTGCCTAACGCCTATACTGGTGTATGTATTGGTGAGGTAAAATCAAAGCTAAACCAGGATATATCAGTTTGGTTCCCTAATCAACCGGACAGGTTGCTGACCATCTGTGAGGAATCCCTGTCTTTTCACTTGTGGTTCATATTGACGTCCTGGGTTTCATTGCCTGCTGAATGTCAACGCATTTGGTCTGGGAAACCTGCTGCGTTGCTGCATCACCTAAATATTCTTTTGGAAAAATATTCGGAAACCACCAATCTCTTAATCACTTCTGTGGATGAACAACCAGATGTTGGATTGGCTGTAAACGGTTCGTCTAGAAAACGGGCAACGGCTGAACGACTTCAAATCGCGCTTCCGTATTACTGCGTTTTTTTGTTCTGGTTACTCAACTTTATCCACTTGAGCTGGTATTTTTGGCTCGGTGGTCACAAAGACAGCGTCCTAAACCGTGTACGATGCATAATCGAGCATTCGAGTAATTTGTCCGTACGTGCCAAGCTTTTGGAATATCTGGAAAAGGCGGGTGACAAATTACTAATGTGGGTGTCCAAAAGCAAATGGGACTCGGTGTCGTCATTTATTCAGAACATCAAATTTCCAGGTTGTAAATAACGGTACTGTGGATTTCGTTATTTTGTTATCAATGTTCAATAAAACCAAACCGTCCGTCAAAGTCGCTTCGGATTATTCTGTTCCTTGCAATTCCGAATATTATGGGCTTTTGGTGGAGCGGATTTTTGTTATGTTTGCGCTGTCTCTGATCATGACGTTAATAAGTAGGGTGACAAAAGAAACTTGAAGCTGAGACTGACACGTAAATTCAAACAAAATATTTCAGTTTTACTCCAAAATAAGCCTAGCTTACCTGCTAGCAGTGTATACTACTTCAGAGCTCATGATAGTCATGGCTATCAAAACGTCATGCTCAATATTGTGTGATCAGTTAACAATCTCCATCGACCAGCTCCTAAGAAATTGTTCACGGGCGGGCGTCGAAGGAAAACGGAATTACACTCAGCAGAACTCACAATATAACTATGGGCACTTGTGGCATTAACGTCAGTGCTAAGTGGTTTAGAGCCACGGCCGCAGTGAAAAGTGAGAAGCGGTGTTTGACAAACTGCATGGTAAGATGCGAATGGATAGTGGTACAAACACTACCAGTAATTGCCGCTGACTACAGTAACGTCTGTGGCATGTATGACGGTATCAAACTGGGCTCCTAGACCAAATTTTGTTAGCTGTACCACTCACATCGACTGACTGTCATGTGCAAATACGTCTGTTGTGAACCGCCTGTACTAGGTTAGAGAAGGCCTTCAATTCTGTCAGTAGAAAACTTCTTTGTGCGCCACCGTTCAAAGTCGAACGCTCATCCAAAAAGCTGATTATAACCTTTTAGTCAGAACGGTGACTTATTTTCCTGGTCTCTTCCAGTCACCTTTGGAGCGTAGCAGTTTTGTCTTCTCGTCCTTACATTGGTACTTTCTTATCACTACAACTGTCTTTCCCGCTCACGCGACTGAGTTTACTTCCATTTATGTGGTGACGGCAAGATGTTCAACATTACGTGACTACAAGCTAGAAACCAGTCATCTGAATCCTGTTCGCAGAGGTTACTGCAGTCGAAAATATACTGCTCATTGTGACGCCATTGACTCGACAACTGTCAAACAGGTGATTCCTCCGAGACTCAAATATCAGGAGAACGCGAAATGACTGACACATCTCCACCCCCAATTTTCCAACCAGTTGCTTTACACACCACTACTTACAAAAGTACTTGTCATACGAAATCTACTGTAAGTGTATCCGGAGCTCTGGGTCTTCTGTTTTTACTGCATTAAGGTTAACATTTGAGCCTCGGGTAGTTCTCTGCTTGTGGTTAATGCAACGAGTTCGGTCATAGGAAACAAGCGATGCCTCCAACATTCGTGTGTACAATCGCACTCAGGATGTGGTGGTTGAATTCACCTCTCAGGTCTGCACTCTCGGACGATTCTCCCCCGGCGTCCAGCACATTCGGCAGGCTGGCGTCAACATTGGTCCTACTTCATCGATCGCTGGATTAGACAAAAGTGGTTGTGTTTGTTATGTACACATATGCATATAAAGTACCTATATTTATTGATTGCGAAAGAGGCATAAACTGAGCAGTGGACGATTTATTGTGACGTTTCAAGTCGGTACTAGGGTCCCCTATCAAATATATATATATATATATGTATGTTAAACAAAAATGGTCGAGGGGTGTCAGCCTTGAACAACTGGCCTGGGTTTGTCATGGAATAGGCACGGTTCTGTTTTGCAACCACTGAGCTTGTACTTGTGCACTGGGTAACTAACCACTCCCTTCAAGTGAATACAACAAATTTGTCGGTAGTGTAGCTGTCGATGTTTATCGACTACGTGATCTTTGATGAATATCGCACATTCACCTGGTCGTTATTTCACTTGATTGGATGCATTTTTGTGGAGGTCGGAATGCTGAGTCTCAAAGTCAAAATGTTGATCGATTGGAATGTGTAGGGCGTGTTGATGGTTCAAAATTTCGCCAAAAAGATTTGAAAAGAAACATACGCATTCAGTGACTTCAGGGGGAGTGATTCAACCGTCACATGGACATTCCCACGATACAAAGTAATGATGCTTCGTCCCGTACGTAAACTGTTATCAGTGTTACTCTTCTTGGACCAAAACATCAGTCATTTTGATCTAAAGGAGTTTACTATTGGAACATATTGAGATTGTGTTCTTACGGGATGCGTGGGTATTTTTGATGGCGACAACGCTCCGACTGATTGTAAAGTATTGCAAAAAGAAGTTGCTGTTTCGGGACAAGATTATGCTGAGTGCGTTCATTTTCGTCTAACTGTATACAGTCGGCTGGAACGATAAAAAGTTCAGCCAGCTCGCGTGAAACCCATATACGGAGAGTATGGATAACGTTTTGCAAATATCGCTTAGGCGATCGATGTTTAGATGTAAACACGTGTGAAATAATGTAACCAATCGATTGGCAGGGCCCTGAATATATCGGCAGTCGAACAATCTAATTATTACTCACAATCGAATGTGGTTAAGTGCTTCTATACGATGACTCAGTCGTACCTGCTAAGAAACCAGTGACGCAGTGGTCAACGTGGTTGCCTCGTAAAAACGTGGTCGGAATTCTGGTTTCGGCCCTACTAATGGGCTCTAACAAGAATAAAACTCGAGTTTAATGATTCTTTTTAAAAAGGGCTGGCTGGACAATCGATGCGAATGCTCTGATCGAAAGGTGGGTGCCGCTCAAACTGTGTCAACTAAATCTACTGTTTACCAGTGGTATGCATGTTCAAGAAAAGTTTACTTTTTCCGCCGCCGTTGATAGTGTGTTTTTAATGAAGAAATTGTCCCAACCAAATAAGCCCCAGTAAAGCGTTATCGAAGCAGTAAGATCCTACTTTGTAACACCGGAATCTATCTAGTCATAGGACGTTAGAACGCTTCCCGTCTTTTTTTCTGATGGCTTCATTTGTGCTCCTAACATGAAAGACGACTATTTGTCATATAATAGGAGTACAGTATCGTCCTCAGGAGTGCTCAGCTCTTGTATGTCAGCGTGTTGTGTCCTCAAAAGATGCTTGATCGGCGAGTTGGTTTATTGCGCAAACCTCCGTACAGGTCATGTCAAAAACTAAACCACAAATGCGTACATTCATTTGCACGACAGACATGCACTCACATACATTGGGTGACAGTACGTTGTCATTCGCCTTTGTGAACGTTCTCACACAGCATGTACACACTGTTCCGATAGTCCCTTCCTGTCTGTCGTGTTCGGGGCTTGTCCTTTTGTTTCTGAATGTCGCCTGTGTGTGATACACTACTTGTGAGTAGTATACTACTCAACGAAACTGCTTGTTATACAACACTCCTCCCTCTTCCGAGGTTCCTTGGTTCCTTTGCATTTTTCGACGAATCCTCTCCGATCAACGCGGTGTTTCCTCCCGGATTATTGATCCTCAAGTTCGTCGCGCCGGCATCTCGTCTCGCCGTCCTCCTTGATCGTGTATACTGGGCCCCTTTGTGCGTGCCTGCGATGCTTTCAGATTTCGTTTGGCTTTTTCTTTTTCGGCGACCAATTCTTTAGTGGAATCAGTGCACTCTGGCCATACCCCAATATCCTGATCCACCGGAAGTCGAGGGGTTCTACCGTACAATAATTGAAATGGAGCTTTCTCCGTGCTCGCCTGCACAGACGCCCGGTAGGCCGATAACACCAGTAACAACGCAGACTCCCGGTCTCCTCCTTTGGCTTATAACCATTCTTTGACCGTTCGGTTGGTACGTTCAGTTAGGCCGTTCGTTTGTGGGTGATACGGCGTCGTTCGGATGCGCTTGATTCCCAGTTGTTGCGTACGTGTTCGAAACTCCTCGCTTTCGAAGCATGGTCCCTGATCCGTCAATATCGCCTTTGGTACACCGTGGTTTACTACAATGTGCTTCATCACCATGTCTCCCACCGTAGATGCTTTCTGATCCGAAACGCCAGTCGCTTCGATCCAACGGGTAAAGTGTTCTGTCATGACCAGAACGTACTGGTTACCGCGGGCGCTCA
>QNGE01005877.1:14082-37717 GCA_008508345.1 Paragonimus westermani
CCTAAATAATCTAAATAACGGACTCACTCAGCGCACCTTTCAATCCGCGACCGACCACCTTATGGACATTTCCCCTTTATTATTCTTTTGTGCTTTCTGCTAGCTGGACATTTGCCTAGCAATGGACATTACATTTTAGTCATCCCATTGTTGCAAGCTTATTTTGTGTAACGAAGGCTCCTGTGTACCCTAGTAGCCTTCTGGGGGGAAGCTCTGTAGCGACCTCCTAGAAGAGCCTAATTTTTGTTGATATTTTGTTGTACAATTTGACACCCCCTGATGAGCCAAGTTTGTTTAGCCCAATTGTAAACCTTATTTCCGCTGGTAGAAAAATTCCTCTCCTTTTCCGTTCCGCGCGCTACACGCAGGACGCTTGCTGGCTGTACATTTTGTTGCTTCTCGGTCGTGGCATTATATAGAGTACTGCGCTGTTTGTTGTCTTCTGAATTATTGCCACTGGGTAACTCGTCAAATCTGGTGTGAGACTTTGTGGGAACGTACCCACACAGAAGGACGCCGTCTTTATCTGAGGGTATCGCGTTCTACAATTTATTGTCGTCCGCATAAAAAAGACAGCGAGACTACGATGGATCAGGAAGGCCCACAATGAACAGCACAAATACTTGGGACCCGAAAATAGACCTGCGCGAGACTCCTGACGTGACCATGCGGATTCCGGAGCGTGTCGCACATGGGAACACAAAAGTACTCGCCAGGCAAAGTCTTTTATGCAAACTACTTAGGCGAAGGAAAAGCCGAACAGGACTAGTTTATAAAAACTTTCGGCAAAAGTCCAAAGTAAATGACATCCAATACAAGGGTTTTATCGACAGGCCCGACCAACCACAGTTATGATGAGTCGGGTTACGCAGCAGCACCCTTGTAGAAAATTATGCTGAGTAAAACGGTGCAAGTTATCCAACTTCGGGTGATCTCTGAGTGAATCACCTACTAAACTCCCACAGTTCCCGATATAACTGGGAAAAATGAGGTCAGCCTGTAGCTATTAGGTTCCCTTCCATTTCCCTTTTTGTATTTGTAATGAGTTTGGAGTGGAGCGGTTTCTTGATTGGAAAAGGTTCACCCAACCAGCACAAGCTCAAAACGTCCTGGGGACGGTACAAATACCACACTGGCGTCAACCAATCATAGGCGGTCATCAGCTGTGGTTGAATAAATATCTTTTATCAAGGCAACCATGGATTTCGCAGACATTCAGTTTGATGGTCGTTCCAAAGGAAAAACGGCATCTTGGCGCAAATCCTCTTTTTTAACTATTTTTCACAATATTAAAGTCGAAATTTCGGACAAGGTGCTTAAAGCACATCAACTCTAAGTAAACAATATTCATCAGAAAATTGGAATATATTCAATAAGTGTCAAAGGTACTAGTTTGGTGGTGGAAAATATTTTAACGTTTCAAATATGCCCATTACGGTAATGAAAATAAAGACATAGACGAACATATATGTTCTCGATAATTCATCTTCAGGCCGGTACAACTATATAAGGAGTTATTAGATTTAGGTCGAGATATCGATCAGACTTATTACAGAGAAGCGAGATCACTGGCCAGTCAGTTGACGATGGTTTGATTGGTCAGTTACGTCACGCTTGTCCATTGATTTGACCGCGTCGGTTGGCTGTCGATCCGATGGATTGTTAGCCATGGTAAGTGTAGCGTCTGAACAAACCGTTTCTGATGGCATAATATCGGGTCAATTAGCCTGATTCCGATAGTCTCGGCAGTACAGTGTTCTAATTCGGACAGCTCTTGATGGGTTGCCTGGCACGCGGTATACCACTCTGAAAGCTTCGTCAGTTTTCACCTGGTGCTCGCTCTTAACCAGATGAGCGAGAATAGCGCTGTTGACCGATCGTGGTTCCCCGTGTCCCAGACATCGTGGATGGTGTTCTCGGATTCGTTTCGAAAGCTGTCTTGACGTTTGACCAATATAACCAGATCCACAGGAACAAGTGAATGAGTAGATACACATAGATGAAGTCTGAACTGTCAGTCTATATTTGTTATAGAACCTGAGAATGGGGTGTGTGGAGAATTGAATACGAAGCTCAGCAGTAGCAAAGATCCTGCTGATTGTCTGGTTGAACCTATTTGTCAGCCATTTTACGGCACTATCACATTTGAACAGCACTCGAATGAACACGAGTTTCCTTCTTACCTCATACACTTCAAGGTTAGATGATATTTCAACCATGTTTCTGGCGATAAATTGCTCTGGGTGGCTGTCATCATAAAGTACGTTCTTTGTGAATTCGAGTTCATTTTCCAGCGTATCCGCTGAACAAATCTTGTACACTGTATCAGTCAGACAGTGCACCAGATTCCTCTTCTGTTTTAAGGGTACAAAACTGTGAGAGTTTGTTTACTGGCCTGTCCATGTGCTCTTGCGATGAACTCTACGCTCAATAGTTCCGTCTATTTATCGATGCCAACGAACATCTAGGAAATATATCTCGTTTTCGGTCTCCTCCTCAAGTGTAAACTTAACTGACTGGTGGACGCGATTGAATGTGTCGAGTACCATGTACATATTAGTATCCGAATTGGCTACGGTAAATATATCGTCTACGTATCGGTGGTGTTTACTGAAACGGCTGATGGTAGATTGAAGCGCGGTGCGTTAAAAGTTTCCCATGAATATATCAACCAAGAAAAGTTTTCAGCACTTTCGTGAAATTAACCCATCATTTGCGTTAGTCTACTTCTTCAAGCCTTTTAAATGTGTTCATTTTCAGTTTCGAGGTAAAATGCGTAGTCCCCTAAACGAGAAGGCATAATTTTGTGCCGTCCTGCAGATATCGACGAAATAGAAATACACGGTCATAAGTAGTTAGCGGTGTTTCATAAGAATGCTAACGTGCTTGACAGTTTAACACGTATGACAATGTTCCTATCTCCCTTATCCACTTGGAATTGTGATTGCTCTGCTTATTTCAAAACGTGCTGTCCCATTATATATATCACTGAGCCTTTTTTCTGAATGATCTATTAACAGACATTCCCAGAAGCCCCGTTAGTCGATGAACACACTCCACGTTCGATGAGGCATACATGACCTTTCTACGCTAGGCTTTTAAGAACGTCGCAACTTTCACCAAGCCAATTCTGAAAATACGTCACAAAACAGTTACCAACTTCCAACGTCGCATACGCAACGTAATGACCAACCGTATGATTCGCCCAGGTTAGTGTTTCTATATTTACTGCGGTTTAATTGGCCTGGTGATCAAACACTAGAAACACTGTGCATTCACACTGGTAGCTGCTCTATCCGATCTACTTAGGCCGTGGACAACTTCTGAATATGCAGTATGCGTTCATGCTAGTAGATTCACCCTTCGACTGACTCTACCCTGAACGACATGATGGACGAACACATGCGAAAAGTGACGAGGAACTTGTATTCGAAACATTTGGAGTGTATGCTAATTGACTACTTCAATTCCGTTTACTGTCATGCTGGTTGTAATATTTTTCCGCACCGCAGTATACAGTTGGCGTTCCGAACATCAAACCTTGATTGGCCTAAAATGTACACGTCTAAGTGGTTGGCAGACGGCTTGGGTTAATCGGTTTCCTTGTAGTGTTCTGTGCGGACGTCAAGAGACCTCAGATGAGTTGAAAACAGTGTAGTGGCACGGACGGCATTAATTTCTGAAGGTTCCCATTAATACAGTGATACATGATACCATTTTTTACGCTGCTCCATTTACGCCAAAAGTAGAAAAAATCATATGATAATGATTATGTCATTTTCAACCACATCCAGTAACAATGCTTCGTCGACCAATATATACCCGAAATCCTACAAAGAGGGAGAATCGGGATAAATACTGTACGGATACGAATGCTAGAAACCTTGTCATATGTGTTACACTGCCAAGTGCGTTAGCATTCTTGTGAAACAGTCAACTACTTATGGTCGTGTATTTCTATTTCGTCGAACGCCACAAAATTGAGCATTCTCGTTTAGGGACTATGCATTTCACCTCGAAACTGGCAATGAACACATTTAAAAGACTTGAAGAAGTAGACTAACGCAAATAATGGGTTAACATCACGAAAGTGCTGAAAAATTTTCCACCACCAAACTAGTACCTTTGGCACTTATTGAATATATTCCGATTTTCTGATGGATATCGTTTACTTACAGTTGATGTGCTTTGAGCACCCTGTCTGAAATTTTGACTTTAATATTTTGAAAAATAGTTAAAAACGAGGATTTACGGCCAAACGACGTTTTTCCTTTGAAACGACCATATATCCTCATGTCTGCGCAATCCGTGTTTGCTGCTCCTAATAACCATGTTGCTCTATACGAAGATTGGGTACCTTGCAACGACAAACCTTTGAAATGAAAATCGAGTACCTCAGCCGACAGTATAATGAGCTGCCGTGTCCTTCAATAAACTGATATTGCTCGGTTCCACTGAGAGTCCCGTTCTAATTTTCTCTCGAGTGGCAGCACATTACTTGACACGTCAGCGGACAAAAATGAGGCTGTAAGCAGCTTCTAAGAGAGTTCATCGAGTGCGATTGCAGTTGTTTCTTCTGAGCTCTTGAACTTGACGGGCAGCAGTCGACTGCCAGATGCATGACAAATGTGGAAACAGAAGCTTGATGATTTTGCGATGTTGCGCAGTTCGTCCCAACGAACGAAAGAATACCAGTTAGCGGTGTTCCAGCTCTACTTTGTAAACAGTGGTGAACGGACCCTGAGGAGCTTGATTTTTGCTGACGACGAAGACGAAAACGTCCTGGTTTTGGCGATCAGTAGACTAGAAGAATATTGTCCTGGACAGGCAAACGAAACTTTGAAGCCCTCATTCTCACGGGTATCCTATCGATCAGCATGTAATAGCACTTAGGGAGCTGCCTGAGACTTGCAATTTTTGCAATTGCATGGAGGACAGCATCATACGCGATCGACTGACTCCTGGTGTTCAGGACGTTGTAGTGCTCAAAAAACTGCTGAGGGCGAGACAAGTAACACTTGCCCGGTATGCTGAAATTTGCAACAGTGAAGCGGCTGTAGAACAGAGAATCAAGAATCTCAACAATGAAAATGAAACGGAACTCAACGCGATTAGCCGTGCACGAGCCAGGCCGGCAGCACGCCCCGCCTGTTTTGCGACGGACGTCAAGAACGGCAGAAGGAGACGTGTCCAGCGTTTGGAAAATCTTAGTGAAATGTCGAAAGGACCATTTCGTCAATCACTGCATGTTACCGACTGTCAGACCGAACAGTGAGGAGACAGAGGTCCAATAAATGTTGAATAGTGTTCAAGGTACTCCTGGATCAAGAAAAGTTCATTCCAAACTTCTTGTTAGAAGCAGCCGACGACGATGTTAGCTGGGTTCGGGCGCACCCGTCAATGTCTTACTTGTAGGATATCTTCAAACGTCAGTCGGGGAGCCGTCAGATACCAAGTGCGATTGTGGAATGGATGAGAAACGAAAGTGCTTGGAAATATAAGTGGGTCTACCGGTAAACCGAAGAATGGTAAACCCTAGGTGTTTGACCTTTCGCTGTGGAAGGAGATTCAACACCAATCCTCAAATTGGATGCAATTCAGACAATGGATCTTGTGACTTTCCTCTATTAAATTCTTCTTCATGTGTTGGGGGTGTCCCGACTGTTCGATCAGTACTCTGCTGTTTGATTCGGCTTTGGATTGTATGCCGGACATTGTTAGTCGCTCTGTAGCCGAGAATGTCGCACCCGTTGCGTTACCAGCCACGGCAGTTCCGCTAGCCACCCGTTAAAAATTTCATGTCGGGCTGAACCGTTTTCTCGAGCCGTAAGTAATAACGTCAGTAGATAGGCCCACCGACTTAGCCCAGTTGTAGTAAATTTGTAGATATTCAGTGGTGTTTGTGTTTGCAAGGACCCCAGGCAGCTGAATGCTTCACTTTGGGGGGAACGATACGGTTACCAGATCTAGATGATATTTTGCGCGCATTAAACCAAAAGTGTTTTCTACGGGAGTGGATTTATCTTGAACCTACTGGCGGCTGGTGTCAGATGATGGATACAATCACGTTATCACGTTTGACTTCCCCTTTAAGAGTTTTCGACGGCTGCGCTCACCCTTCGGACTAAAAGGTTAGAACTTAATTTTTCAGGACCGTCTAATTCATGCGCTCCATAAACCCGAAGGACTGGTTAACGATGCGCTGATATACGGATGCACGTGTATGGAGCACTACCAGAACACTAGGGCTATTCCAAAAAGATGCATGTCACAAGGAGTAGGGCTATCATAGTATAAGATAGTTTTTCGGGCGATGGAAATGACGTTTCATGGCTACCTGCTTACATCTAAACGACTGAATGCAGATCCAGACAAAATAAGAGTGATGCCAGGGCAATTCCATGTCTTAATGGCGTGACTAATTACCTGATTCGATTTCTGCCCAAATTGGCGGGCATGTTGCATCCAACTCGATGAATTACACACGAGGGAGTCGGATGGATGTGGGGTGAAGCCGTGCAATCAGCGATTGACGAGATAAACAAGCTAATTTAGACAGTCCCGCTGTTGGAATCTTACGATCCTGAACTCCCTATGGTAATCGAATATGACAGTAGTCTGTCACTCTTCGGAGGTGTGCCACCACAAGCATGGGACCGCTTGGCTAGAGAAGTCAAAGTCTTAGGACCGCGAGACGAAACTGTGCACAAATCGAAAAAGAACTGACGACAGTGGCTAGTTCTCTGGAACGCTTCAACACGTACACGTTTTAAAGAAAGGCAGTGGTACACAGACACCACAAACCTCTTATAACAGTAATGACACCACTGGGTGCCGCGTCCGACCCGTGAAACGGATGATGATCGGGTCATTAAAGCACGACTATAAACCAGTCGGCCAGCCCGGAGACCAACTGCACATCGCGAATACCCCCTCTCGTCCTCAGGTACCGATTTCTGTGACGGATGATTCTGAGTTCGAGAAAGTAGCATCAGTAGACTGCAGGATGGTCCGGTGGGCAAGATGGTGGAGCTGAAAGACGCGACGGAAAAAGATCAATTATTTAAGGATGTGGCTCGTGTCGTAAAGGATGAGTGGCCACGGAATGAAAAGAATCTGTTTGAAACATTGACACTATTTTTCACGGACTACGATCAGTTTGCCCAATCAGGATTAGTTCTTAAAGGAGACAGTGCGGCCATCCGGAAGAATTTGCAGCAGAAGTTTACTGAATAATTCCATGTGGCATGCTGGGGTGAACAGCTGTGTTCGTACAGCAGGATGACCCTACTTTTGGTCAGGTTTGTGCAGTATGGTAAGGGAGAATAAAACAAAGTGTGACATTTTTGAAGGGCACAATCCGAACCAAGTGGAGAAAATGATGTTGATGAGAGAACTTTTGAAAAAACCCTGGCAATTATTCGCAGCCGACTTACTCAGACACAAAGCCAAGGTGAACTATTTCTTAGACTCCTTTGAAACTGATTGGCTACGGGGCACCATCGGAGATGCAGTAGTCAGCGAGCTACGTGTTCGCTTTGCTCGCTATGGCAAAACGGAGGTGTTCTCTGCTGAAGATCCTCAGTTCGTGTGCGCTGAATTCAAGGATTTTGCAGATGAATGTGGGTTTCGGCATCGAACCAACATTGTTAAAGTGGTTGCTTGTGTTGAATGTCAGACGACCGTGTTCTGTAGAGGGCAGGTGACTACGTTCTCTGCCTCTGTTTACTTGCTCCTCGTTGGTCCTGGCTAGTTTATCCTTCATCCTCTTGCGTTCGAAATCCTCTTGGTAGAGACTGTGAGCTTTCTTGCAACGACTAACCTGGTTATTTGAATTATGGACGGAAAATCGTTTCTCTCACGAAAGTTACTCTTGATGTCGCCTACTTGTAGAAACTGGTTCTTACGTAGTGTTTTCCTTCCCTAATTCCTAATGTTAAACCACTGTTTATATCTGCCCTGGTTTCATTTTGCCCTCGGTCGCCCCACCATTGGGTCGCTGTGTTTGACCACATTCACACGGACCGTTAGTCTCGGAGCTTGACTGATTGATGGATTCAGTGTCGAAGTCTGTTATCTATTTCTACTCAGTTTGCGATAAGTTTCTTGTAACTCAGCACCTAACTAATCAGAAGCTCGAGGTTGCGACCATCTCTACTTCTGGATCCTAGTCGGCTGGTCAGCAGGCTTGGAATTTGTAGACGCCAGCTACATCCCAGACGCAAATGTCGTAGATCGAGCTCACCCAAAGACGTTGCGAGTAGACCAAACGTTGTTCAAACGATCATAAGACGTCCGGAATCAACAAGCAGCCCATAACACAGTCAGTAGAACGGGAAAAGCAAAACTGTAGACTGTGCTACTAGAAGACCATTACGGATTTCACAATATCCGAATCCAATGCTTTCAGAAAGAAGGAGCATACTGATTAAGGTCACTGGACACAGTAGGACGCCAAGAATTGTTTGCGGTAAAAGCGAAGACAAAACTTCCGGCGTTACCTGAACTGTTATGCTGTGACACATTAGACGGATCATGTGTTCAGTAGAGCTCACGGCAGAGTGGAGTGCAACAAACGATGTGCCATGACCGTGGGGCTTGGAAACTTACAAGCCTTAGACCAGGAGATAAAGTGTGTGTCTATTGTGTCCCTGAGAAATCGAGGCAGTGAACAGGTGGTGCGGTGGTCAGTGGTCGTAGGCGTAAGTCGTACCATGTTGATGCGGATGGGCTTGAGAATAAGAAATAGTGTGTACTTGAAATAGCGGACTTTGCCGTGAAGAACGAGAAGTCAACGAACTTTTCACGAAGAAAAGGATATAATGAGCGTGACCTGGAATGTTTTCTTGGTCGGAGAAGGTCCAGCCATTCGGTGTTGACGCACAATCTGCTGAAGATGGAAGTACGGCCAAAATGGCGACAAACAGCCGTAGGCGGTGATCAGCAGCTGTTGTACGAGCACCTATTTCAAACGACTGAGTTTCTATTTGCAAGGTCGCAATTAAGCGCAGCAACAAACGCGAGAGAGCCTGCCGCTAAAGGCGGTGGTACATGCTGTTGTTTTTCCATGAAATGATGCCGGTTTTTCAACAAATTGCTGCAGCTTAGTGCCGCCCAGACTCCCGTTCTGATTTTTTCTCTCGATTGGGCAGTCCTGTGCGCTACAGTAGATAGAAGATATGACCGCAATCCTCCATCTAGAGAGCAGCTGATCTGCCTTTATGGAATGAGTGCGGAGTTCTAGAAGAACGAGTGTAACCGTTTATGCATAATCTTCGAGGAACATTGGGTGAATGTTGTCCGCCCAGGTGGGTTTGTTGACTTTGAGCTGTTTGAACGTCTTAGTGATGGAATCCAACACGAAGGGTAAAGTTGATGGCAATGGAATAACACGGGTATCTTGGATGGCCAGAAAGAAAGGAGCGGACTCATATGCGAAAAATGAGGCGTATTGGGAGCAGAGGACTACCGCCAATTCTAGGCCGTCGGCTATGGTGCGCACACTGAAGTTGAAACCTGGTGGAAGGAGAAGCAATATGGCGGACAGATATCGAGTTAGTCACAAACACCGGATTAACGTGAGATTGGTGCGATCACATGTTGGAGCGGACAAACAAATTACAGTGGTTCTGTTTCACTTCATACAAAGCATGTTACACAGTTCGTAGTCGCTGCTTTTGTACTATGCGCCCTTCGGTTCTTCCGAAGGTTTACACCCTAGGCTAACTCTGTAAAAAGGGACAAATTAAGCGACAGCCATCTGAGGAAGTTCGAAAAATTATGGTCAGTGGTGCTAGACTCAGCTAAAAGGGGACCGGAGCAGGTTGAGATAGCTCATAAAAGATAAATTGCTAGCGACGTAGTCAGCCCCTGAAGAGTTGCGCCTCGTCAGAAAGGATTAACTAGCTCCACGACAATCGTGAATAGAGGTGAACACCAACATTTCGTGATCACTGATGATGAGATCGGTTAAAGGTTTGACAAACGGCACAATCAGCGGTGGTTTGTTGGAAACAAGGTTAAAGAGGGGCTAGAAGCCATCCGGAGTCAAGCAAGCTGCTCATTATGCACGCTGGGTGAAACCGAACTTCCAAATAGACGGACAAATGAAGCCGAGGTAAAACAACGATCTCCAAAAATGAGGAGTCGAAATCCAATTTCGGAGAGTTGAATTCCTCTGGGGTGAGGATAATAGTAATATACAGCTCGACGTGTCTGTGAGAAGCATGCCAGAACGTGCAAGATTATTCCAGGTAATTACAGACGATACAAAACAACAAATAATTATGTGATATGATAAATGCGAAACCCGTCAGCGAAGGAAGCATGATCAGGAGGAAAAGAACCGCGGTTCGCAAAAACTTGGCGCAACCACTATGTATGAAAACCGTTGAGACGTCTCACAGATCTAGCCCGAATTGTGTGATTGTGCATTAGTTTATCTCTTACAAGGTTATAAAGGGGCCGATATCTCACATAAGGTGAGGTCACACCAAAAAACAGGTAAAAATGCATCGTCGAGGGATTCTGCCTTTAGTTAGTGTGTAAAGCGTTGGACAAATATGGAAATATATCGGCCGGGAGGAAGGAGAACTGGAATCGCAAAAATTTGGCGAATAACTGACCAGGCTGTAGCGTAGAACTTCGTCAGCTGCTTGAAAACGATCAAAAATTGACATTCTTCTACATCATCCGACTATCACGGAGTTTCGAGCTTGCGTTCATCACAGAAGTGTTCCTCGCATAACGGATTTTTGTGATAATAAGAAAAAAAACGCAACTTCGTGCGTGGCCCGTGGCAATCGAACGTGATAAATCCGATTACTAAAGTCCCCTCTCATTCTTACTCGTCCAAGCGAGAGTAAGATCAGCAATATCAGTTGATCTGGGTGACCTAGATCGTTTACAAAATATACAATGCATGCCTCGAGTTTTGTACCTTTTCTAAGACAACAGTGTCCTTTTTGATACAGGGTGATCAAGGTTGAACACTGTGTTGCAAATTAAGACAAGGATAGTGCAATCATCATTGCTGGATATGGATTAGGTATCATGGATCTGGGTATTTTTGACAACTGCGACAAAGCGGGCAAACGGGGTGAACTCACTGATTACTCGAATAACTAATTCTGTTGGTTTCTGCCTCGCTGGCAGGTCAACTGCCTGTCCATATGCATTCCTTGGATAATTAGTGTCGTCTGCAGAGCATTCGACAAGGTACGGCTTTTCTGAACGTTCAGCGGCATGTCCTATTTTGGTGCTGATTCGCAGATTTCTAGGGTGCACTTCCAGAGGGATGCCACGTTCTACACGTTGCCAACCGTTATTTTTTATCCGCGCAGAAAAACATGGACTGACAAAGTTTTTGTCAGGTCAGTTTCATGTACCGAGAAAAACACAAAAGCCAGAACTGATCCATGCGTTTTACCACTTAACAAAGGATGCCTGTGCAACAACGCTCCCTGCACTTTTACTTCTCACAACTTTTCCGCCGTGAACATCCGAGGCAACCTGCAGGCTGCAGGTGATATTCCCGCCTATCGTACCAGCCAACCAAGTAGCTCAAAGAATCGGAAGATTTCTGCGATCCTAGATAGCTCATCTCAGTCGCCTCTCTATCCAGGTTCGCCAAGACAGCGTTTAAAAACATCAGCATGTATTATAGGTTGTCTCCCGTGGTATACGTTCGAAAGTTTTGTTGACGACGTTAACGACCTTAAGTAGCAGCTTATTTTAGGCAACTAATCCGTTATTGTTTTTGATGAGGGGAATTATGATGGCTTCCCTCCAGCATCTGACGAAATGCTCAGGGGTTGTCCTGCAAATATGGACATGATCATTCATACGTGCAAATACGTACCAGTGGGGTTATTCAGGCGGACTGACCTGTATCACAAATGACGGCAATGTGAATTAGTGGCTGCGCACCACGGAGCCTTATCTGATCCAGCCACGTTTAGAGGCGTCCACATTGTCAGGTGCAACTACTTCCGACGTCGGGGTAATCCGTGGCGCGCAAAGATGGCTTGATGCGACCATTTTAACAAATCAGTTTCAACTTATGACTGTCTGAAATTACTGAACAACAGATTTAGTAACAGTGTTCGCGAGGAGGTGTGTATCACACCGCACAATAATCTCAGGCCATCGCGAAGGTGGCGGCATTCTATGAGGAGTAGCTCAGGCGCAGCAGATGCCAAGGGCAGAAAAGTGAAGACGGACCATGAATGTGCTTTGTGACACGTCGTTGGACTGTCTGCAGAAAATAATTTAAAATCGTTCGGGAACCACAGTTATCCACAGTCCAGCTAGGAAGTCATAAACCTCTTGATAAGGGCAGAACAAGACAGAACGTCAGAAGCTCATTCCGATGAAACTTGTTTAGTATACAAAAACATGGGGATGAGCAAAAATGTACAAGTTACAGCAACCTGGGGTTTGTGCACGGAAAGCAACCTTTAACACCGGCAAATCCTAGAGCAGTAGCAGCAGTTGACATCGGATACGCTCAAGTTGCTAGAAGGATAAACGTGGCTTGGTGGATAATGTAATAGCATCCTCAGCGTAGTGCCACAGTTCGTAGTTATATCTTGCAACTCTTTTGTATATTTTTGTACATGTTTTGTTGACTTCACGTGTACACTTGCCTGAAATCATCAACATCATCAACTTTTTAAATTTGGTTGTCTTTATCAATAAAAAAACGCCAGTTGCCACGCACCGTCTCTGTCTTCTTCGTCTTCCGTGGACATTTGGGCTGGTTTATTAATCGCACGACGAACCTCTATCCAGTTCCGCGTGTTTGTTGACCTGTCGACTCCGAACGTTCGTCATTCCACTTCGTGTGTGGAAGTATTTACCAGTCGTTGACCGGAGCTACCTCTTGGCACTATCTTTCTCTCGGGCGGTGGCCTATCCAATTTCACGGATTATGATTTGTCAGAGTCACTTCCAATTTTTGGAAACGTCTTCCTCTTACACGTATATCGTTAGTACACGCCCGTTGCTGTTACAGCTACTTTCGGTATTGCCATATTTGGGTTATTTCTTATCATTTGATTGATCAGGCCACTGCACCTGCCACACTTCTTAGGCCCTAACCGTAAGACCGTTGTTTTGTCACCACACTGCTCGTATATATATATATATACGTAGTTTTATATGTATATATACAGAGCAATATATGTATATATAGGTATGTGAATACATGTATACAGATAGCTATATATATATTTATATTTAGCTGAGTTTGCATGCGCATATATACGTGTGTTTATATAAATATGTATAACTAACCATATATATATATGTATATAAATATATATAGAGATATATATTTATATACATATATATAGCCATACATGTATACATGTATATATATACAAACCCACGTATATATACACGTAGCTATATGTATATTTTTATATACATATATATAGATGCGTACAAATAGATATACATCCATATATATATCTACACAAATATATATGTATATATATATGTACATACGTATATTTATATATATATATGTACATACGTATATATATATTTCTATACTTCAACTTGAATATCCTTCTGAACGTGTCCTCATCGTTCACCGCTATGCTAATTCAATGTAAGGAATTGATTTACCGATAATGGGCTATTTAAACACTGAAACGTCCGATTTTATGATATATGATGTTTTTCAGATCTCACTTGGAACTATCACTTGTACCACTATACTAAAACTTCAGGCCACATTCATTTCATCGGGGTTTTCTATTTTCTCGTGTACAAAAGAAAACGCACTCCCGGAGAATGCTAAAACGCATCTTTGAAGTGGTTTGCCATTGGGGGATACGATTGGCGTCCGGAAAATATCAAGAGAGGTCGGCTTTGGCGAAGCAGGGCGGAAAATCTCAAAATCCAGCAAACCATTGGGAATATTCCAACGCAGGATTCCGACAATTCCCCGAAAAACTAAAAAAAGTTGAGCATTCCGCGAACCGTTCATTTAAGATGACGTTCCGTGCGCCCGTCCGTCGTGGGAAAGTTCCCTCGCACAGTGGATGATATGGGGACCGGAAAGGAGAATGTAATTCCACGCGTTAGATGAGAAAATATTGGGTTACAAAATTTACTGGGACAAACAATGTGCTAGCGGAAATTTTTGAGAAAGAAATCATACCATATTCTTATTTTTGCTATGATTATTGGAATGTATAACAATATCTACTGTTTGTTGTGGCATTTCGCTATGTACTCGGGATTTATTCGGATATACGGAGAATTGAGTGGACGGATTGGACAGCTGCATGAAGTGAGCGCCTGATAATTAAAGCTTATATGACGTCGTTCTCCTAGACTTATTATTAAACGTCGCGTTCACATGTTGGGGGACGTTAGAGAGCGGGGACGTTATTATCCACGTTATACGCAGTTGACGGCTGAATGTTTCCTAGATCACAATCAAAAAGGTCATCAGGTGATACAGAGAGTTTGAAGATAAACATTGTGTTTGTTAACGTAAGATAGCTGTCCAAACTCTTTTTGAAACGCTGGATGTTGTTACTGGCTCGGACTTCATTTGGAAGTTTATTCCAAATGTAGGTATACTTTACAAGGAAGAAGTTTGCACGTACATTTTTTCGGGATATCAGAGTTGGCAAGGCGGAACCCTTATTTCGTAGACTATATGGAGGGCTGTGTTGTAAGTGGACGGTAAACGCTGTGGTAATCACATCCGAATGTATGAGTTTATACAGCAGCGTCAGGTTCAACTTTAGCCTACGCATCCAAAGTGGATCAATACCAAGTTTTTCACAGCGTTGTTTGTAGGTGAGCGAAGAAGAATATCCTAGTAAGCTTTTGGTAAACGATTGTTGAAGGTTTTCTAGCACAAGCCTATCAGACTTGCTTGGATGGCAGCAAATAAAAGTGCAATACTCGAGTTTAGGCCGAGCATACATTTTGTAGAGCGTCCGCTTCGCAGCTTGTAGACTGAACGTCTTTTTGATATGGCTTATTCTCCTTTCAGTTTTTGCTACCTGGAAGCATACTTCATCGGAGAAATTGAATGAATTTGAGTACCGAATTCCTAGATCTCTGACCGAAGTATATGTATCAATATTACAAACCTCTAGAGAGGTTCTGCCATGGGGTAATTTACAACCATAATTGATGATGTTTGATTTCTTCACGAGATTTTTAGCGGAATCTTGAATGCGCCCGGCGTTATCAAGGCTTGACGTGGTTTGTTCTTCCGTGTTCGCCTTCACCGGCGACGCAACGGCGTTTTAGGCTGTAACTCGTGGAGCAGTCGAGATATATAGTCAAATCAGTGACATTGTTGGCCGTGTTCTTTTCTCAGGAAATATTGGCTCGTAATATTTCCCTTTGGAGCGGCGTCTTGTCTCCTAACACTTTTACGGATTTAAAATTTGTGCCACGCCTGGCTTCCTCTTATCTCCTTATATATTCCTTCGCTACAGGTTCACTTGTGAACTGTAGTAACAATGGACAGTGATTCTGCTGAACTTTCTTGCGGAGCCATAAACAGTAGTACTCTTGCTCTCCCATTTTACAAGCCTTGAGTAAGATCCTTTTCACCGACAACAGAGGAATTCTGTCAGGTACATCAAACACCACCACTTTGCTTGTACAGTGTAACCGCTCGTGCAATTTCGTGGCTACACTATCAGTAAGTGTTCCGGTGGCTACAAGGTCTTTGTGACTAGGGGTGGTCTGGTGGCAGATGTTACTTGAGGCATTTATAATGCACAATAGCGGATCTAATTTGTTCAAACTTTCGGCAAGCTCCTCGTTTCTACGGTGTAGTTTCAAAATTCCAACCCCTAATTCCCCTATTTTTTTTAGCCCGATCTACGAATACATTGGTAGTGGAAACTGAACATGGTTTAATGTTGTTTCTTGCGTGTGATGTGCTGAGATCTGCAGTTGAGACTGCCGTTTTAACAGCAGCCTCTATCTCCGCTGCCATAGCAGGGGTGGGGCAAGTGTTGATTAAACAGTCTAACGATTTTACAGCTTTCTTCACCGTCAACATGCACTTTTTGCGCAGGGATGATCGTTTGACGACAGGCAAATTCTGGAAATTGGTTGATGTTCAACTTTTATCAATGGGTCATGTTCAGAAAGTCTCCGAGCAAGTAAATATGACAAAATGTAACAAATAGTGCGTAAATTTCAGTGATCAAATGGTAAAAACGGGATGTGCGCTAGCACGCAATAATAATTGACCTCTTTCTAACCACGCGCAATATCTGTGAGAAACACAATCGGGTGGGCGCAGTCAGTGCACGTAATTTAGAGTGAGGGTCGCAGTGATCAGCTATCATGTGGTTTCTCTAACAAGCCCGGCTGCGACCAAATTTCCCCGCTTCTCTGTTCCATGTTCATGACTTTTTGTACGCTTGCCATAGGAGAACCAAGACGAACTTTCCGTCACTTTTTCTAGCAGTGCAACTAGTCGCACGCAGCGAATTCAAGTCAGCTTCCCAACGATCCATCTAATACTTCGTTCTTCAAGGTCGCTTAAACCAGAATTTTTCCAGCGTTGCTCAACTTACTCGAAGATTCTGCTATTTTTCTCGCTTACCGCGCCTTTGAGTGCCACCAAGTGGACTCAAGCCCACGCCGTGCCTCTTTTTTCCCTCTTTTGTTTGCAGCCACTGGTCCTAGATTAGGCTGGAGTTAACTGTTTATGGTATTTTCAAACAGTACTGAAAACACGGTTTCCCAACCCTACTGTGTTCCCTTATTACGATGCCTCATGTGATTACACTTCAACTGCTCTTCAGGGAGGGTGTATTAAATTGTTAATAGACGAGGGTTGGGCGCTTGTCCATGTTTTCGCTACGTAGGCTTGAATACTATTATTTTTTCCTGGACGCAACAGTGTGGACAGCGACAAACCACTTAACAGAATCACGGTATGACTTTGGGTGCCACGTAGAGGATTATAGTGCGTCTTCCACAAAAGATAGCCTTTCATCTGATTTACACCACTTCTTTCAATTTGTTTTGACCCATCGTATGATCACAGGAATTTTTCCATCTCACAAGTTCTTGAGGTCCACTGATACACTTTTGTCTGTGGTGACTGCATGATTTCCCGAGGATACGTTGAGCAGCACGTAACGATAACACCGGCCGTTCCATATAATCAAATCAATATTGGATCAAAAGTTGGCAGTTCTTTCGAACGCGATATCGGAGTGAATAAACGGACAGCTTCAACAGTTTGGTTAACGGATCATTCCCGGGAAGTTGGTTACAATTTGGCGCCAAACGAGCTGAGTGGAAAAATTAACATATGATATGACAGTCATGTATAACAGAATTCACCCGAGCGGTCAAGAAGTCCAAAATATCAAAGACGAGCCAAGTTGCAGAGGGGGACGCTCACACCACTTTAGCAAAGTGCAATATTGAGTAACTGACAATTTACACAAAAAAGCACACAAAGTATGTGTTCTCCCATTTCTTCCCATCCTGACAATATTTCCTACACATTTTCCCGGAACTATATACATGGGATAATGATGAATTCTTCGACAGGGCATCCCCTCTATCCTACAAACACCCCCTTTTTAGGTGCGACCTTTACCATTAAGCCCGTGGTCACATTGTGGAGACCCAAATAATGTACTCACTCAACTATTTTATCAAATTTTGTGGATTCTACTTAATATCGTTTCAGAATCGTGTACCTCAAATTTTTCTCTTTCAAGTGGAATTTTTTGTCATATGATGTCTGTTTTGTTGCTTTATTTATACAGTTGACTCGTACGATTTTACAGCCATAGTGTCCAAGGACCCACATGGCTTTAAAATGTGTATATTGATCACGCTGTTCTGAGCGTGTTTCTGCCAGATGCGTTAAGAAATATACCGGTATTATTCTTATTATAATTATCGGATGAACAGGATGATCCAAAACATCTGGGCTAGAGTCTAGCCAACCGTCAGAAACAGGAGGGATGATATGTACACGGATGAAGACTTGAAAGGAAAAGTGTTGGATTGGATCTTTACACGGTTAAGCATGGAAATTTGATACGGCAGCTTCAATTTTTTGTTTCATATGCTCTTCACTCGCCATTTCTCTTTGCTTCCTTTTTCTGGTAGTACGAGTAGCATTTCGCGTACGGTTGTGGAATGAATAGCAGTTGCACTCAGGAAGATTGGAGTTAAGATGAAAGCAAATGATATAGAGATGACTGTTACTGGCGTGTACCTCATGAACTCCATACGTACATATGTAAACACGTATAATAGTCTGTTTCTGTCTCGGCACTTGCTGATCAGGTATTACTTTTCGATGTTTATCGGTCACATGAGCAGATTTTATGACAATGTCTGCCTTAAAGTCAACGTGGCGTGTTATTCAAAGCGTTTATTTAAACACTGTAAAATCTGAAAAAGTCAGAGATGAGCGTCTCGAGGGGGAATAATGACCGCGATGAACCATCCTAGCAGTTCTTACCAGGCGAATTCGCACGTTGAAAAAAAGGGCGTGAGAAGCTAGTAAAACGTGCCAGGTAATGATAGCCACCAGCCAGACTTGGGTCACTGGAATTCGTACTGATTAAGCGGTGAGGCAAGTAAACAGGAATGCCAGGAAAGTGATGCCAAAGTACGTTTCGGCCGGCCGATTCTGAGGTGGCCTTCACCAGCTCAGAATCGACTTTGGCTATCTTCAAAACTCCAGCCAGAGTCAATCCGATTCTGGATTATGTTGATCACCTGTAGGAATCCGACCTCGAGCNTGGATTATGTTGATCACCTGTAGGAATCCGACCTCGAGCTAGAGTTAGTACTGAATAGTTTGCTGACGATCAAATTTACATTGAGTCACGCGAAATCTAGCGATCTAATGGATACCCTCCTCCTACTTCTAACGGCAGAGGAAATAGTCTATCTTCGAAACGGTTAATGTGGATGCGCTCATGAAAACTGAACTTAGTACTATACCAACTGATTCACTGTAGGAGAAAATTAAATCTTCCACATCGAACGTGAAAAATGTTCAGAAAGTGAGCAACGAATGGGCATCGCTCAGTGATGGTGGGCAAAGAAGCGGAATTCAGCTCATTCAAACAAATGGTCATCGGTTGAGTCAGGGCAAAACGACTGACCGCGCATCACGAAAATATAGAAATTATAAGTTACCCATGTAAAAATATAGAAGGAAAATGTTTAATTTTGATGTTTGGAAATTTACGGGGCTCAGAGTGAATATCACTGGGGGAGACTGTGAAAATAGCTGATGTAAGGATAAAAATTATTAATGCAGTTTGCTTGAGAAAGATTATTGAACGTAGGGCCACTAACCGGACGAAACTAGTCAATTAAAAAATTGATGCATTAAATCTCAACATATTCAACATCCTTTTTTCAACTCTCTGAACCAAGCGCTAAGCGGGAGCACTAGTGGAAGGCGCTCCAGTAGTGGTTTTGTGTGCCTGAATGTTGATGTTATCTTTACCGCAATCTGTAGGTGGGCATAGAATGGCCGATTTGAAGGAGTAATTGTTGAACAATTGTTTATAAAGTTCTCCTTCCCGGGGTCTAGTAGTTTACTTCCAGTGCTTTGCGATTATCAAATCCAAGACCGTATATGTTAGGTAGAACGAAGAATACGACATTTAACCTGGCACTTTGAGGAAGCTGGAAATTTCAGTAACAGTAGCCTCGGAAGAAGGCTACGAGATACTGAATCGCCGCCAGCTGTTACAGAAGATAATTGCCAGTGTAATTGAATCGTTCGTTAACGATTCAAGTTCACACCGAGTTGAGCGTAATCTGTTGGTCCAATAGATATCTCTCAATATTCAACGACTGAGATAATCTATCCTCAAAACGGTTAACAAGAAGGCGCTCGTAATAACCGGATTTAATACGGTACTAATTGAATCATTGTACAAGAAAACTGAGTCTCTCACCTCGAATGTGAAAATCCTCGGAAATCAAAGAAAGAAAGTGCCTGCACAACAAATTGACAACCGGGCACCGATCACCAATGGTGGACGATAAAACGGGTCGAGCTCATTCAAACAAATGGTCATTGGTTTGGTCAGAGCAAAACGACTGTTCAGGCATCGATAAACGACGGGAATCATGAGTTACTCAAGGAAAAATATGGGAGAAAAGTGTCTAATTTTGGTATTTAGAAGTTTACAGGGCTCGGACTAAATAAGGGTAAGGAAAACGGCCAAAGTATGTGGTGTAAGAACAAGGCTGAGTAATGTATTTCATTTGGAGAGTATAGCGAAGCGTAGGGCCACTTTTCAACATCGAGCGAACCTCAGCGATTTCAAAATAGCGCAACAAACCTTGACAAAATCAACACCGGGTTCCAAAAACCGGTTGGTTTTCCAAACTCAAGAGGACAATATGAACAGCGGCAACGGCCGGTTCGACGGGAGGTTCCACACCTACTGCTTTATCTGTAGTAACCTGGTGTTACTCTGCGTACGCTTCTAAAAAACAAAGTGATCTGGTGTCTTGTCTTACAGTGCCATCTGAAGTTCTTACCGACACCTGGCGTACACGTCTGTCGTCACCAGGGAATACCTCGGTGGTTATACCATAGGGCCCAACACCTCTGGAGGCTCTTTCGTGAAGAAGAACTACATCGCCTACTCGAAGATCACGCGAAGCTTCCAACCACTTAAATGCAACCTGCAGCTGGGGTAGGTAGTCACGCCGCCATCGTTTCCAAAACACACTAGATAAGTGCTGTGCTTGTCTCCAGCCCCTTGTGTAACGTTCGCACAATGTAACCTCATCTGTACTTAGACCTATATTCAAGCGCAACAACAGCAAATCACTAGGACAAAGTACTTGGGGACTATCTGGATCATCATAAACAGGCACGAGTGGCCCATCGTTGACGATTCGTTCAACTTCCACCATGTAGGTGTTAAGTGACTCTTCATTCATTACCTGTTGTTGTGTTACCGACGACAGAACTCATCTCAATGTTCGGATCATTCTTTTCCAAGCCCCGCTCCAATGTCTTGCACCCGGAGGATTAGAATACCCATCAATTCCTTGATTCGATAGCCTATCTGTCAACACACACTGGTCCAATTGTCGCAGCCTTCGTTTTAGCTTGTGACAGCGCCGTGACTAGGAATAATTAACAGCTTTACACCATCTCTACTGTCTGATCGGATTTTACCGCCAAGATACAGTGCTCCATCTATCAACGCTGGTAGCAATCTTACAAGTCTATCCACCTTACGAGGATTTACGGTGGACGATTTCGGGACCCTGAGTTCCTTGGAGAACTCGCGCTCCTGTACGAGCTTTGCTATTTTGAAATAAATACCATTGATTTCGCACGTACGAATGGTTCCTGAACTGATTGGCGCGCTTTGTCTAGTGGACATCACCACGGATACTAGGTTAACGTAACGTGATAACCAAGCTGTGGCCCGCAGTAACTTAGTCCAACTAGAGTACCTTGGTACCAGCTGGTCCAGTATAAAAATAAGATCCGATTTCGTGGTAACCGCATGAGTACGCCTAACCTGGGGGTCTCCCTTCAACAAACACAAGGTTGGCATTATCGGCCACTGTTCTTCTGGGTTCAACATAAAGCTCGGACCACGTAACCAGAGGTTCATCTCCTTGGTCAAGGCCTGTGACATTCCCCTAGACGCCACATCGGCTGGATTCAATTCCGAAGGCGCGTGCCTACACTGTGAGACAGAAGTAAGGTTCTGGATGAGTCCTACACGATTGGCAACGAAGGTTGCGAAAGGCAATGAAGTGTTCTGTAAGTGATGTGTATTGCGACACTATTGTAGAATCCGTCCACAGTACAACGTTACTTATTGGAGTCTTGAGCTCACGAATGAGGAACTACATCAGCTCGAACGATAGAACGGCTGGCGTGAGCTCCAACCTTGGTATCGTAACCGCCGTTTTGGGGTACACCCTAGATCTCCTCATCAGAAAGCCGCACCGAATACTATTATCTGAGGCAACTACCCTTAGATGGCCCACTGCCCAGTAACCGACTTCCAACGCATCACGGAACATGTGCAATTCGACGAGTTTTGCCGACGAAAGTCCTTGAACAATGCATCTAGACAATGCCACGCTGTCTATGGATTTGACATTATTCAGTCAACCTTCCCAACGCATTCGATCATGTTCTTTTATATCGGAGTCCCAACCGATGCCTTGTTGACAAAGGTCTTGGAGCAACCTGCGGGCCGGCAATAACATCGGGGTTACTATCCCCAAGGGATCGTACAACGAAGCCACGCAACTTAAAATTCCTCTTTTCGTGTACCCGATGTGAGGGAAGTTGACTTGGATCCGGAAGCAGTCGCTTGACATTTGTCACCTCACACCTAGAGCTCGCTGGTATCCACAACTGTGGAGTTCTATATTCCGTGAATCAGTAAGTTTTTCTTCGTTGGGTAAAAGTTCAATGGCTTCGTTACGGTTAGAAACCCACCTGGTGAGTTTAAAGCCACACAGCCGCAGCCTCACTCGAAGTTCATTTATCACAGCCGTGGCCTCGGACATTGGGTCAAATGACACTAGACAGTAGTCGAAGTAAATGTTCTCCTTCACTAAGATCACAGCCTTCGGTAGAAATTTGTTCTGATTTTGCGGTGCAAAACTAGCACAAAATGGCAGTGATGTCTCTCCGAAAGGATGGACATCCAGCTCGTAAGTATCTGGTGGTTCTTCAAAAGATTCAGAACCCCACCATAGAAAACTTAGTGCACATCGGTCACGACACAGAACTCTCACTTGCAGGAACATCCCCTCGATACCAGCGGATACTGCAACCGGGTATTTGCGAAAACGCATAAGCACTCCTAACAAACTGTTGTTCAGGTCCGGACCCTGAAGTAAGGTTTTGTTGAGAGACACTCCCCGGTGTTCAGCGGCACAATCGAAAACTATTCGTACCTTACCCGGCTTATTTGGGTTTAGCACGGGATGGTGTGGCATGTACTATCTCCGTGCTATGGTCGTAACAATCTTACTTGTGTAGCCCTTCCTGCAATGCTCCATTATCACGGCCGAGTAACCGGCGCTTACTTCTGGGTCTCGAACCAACCGTTTCTTCAACGCACCAAGTCGTTTCTCAGCCATCTCCGTATTGTTGTGCAATACCCATCTATCTTGTCTCCACGGCAAACCTATCTCAAAGTGACCGTCTCCGAGTATTACACTGCTCTCAGTAATATTCAATGCCTGCCTGTCCTTTACAGAAGGCTCTTTGCCCTCTGAAGTACATCCGTCAGTGAAATCCAACTCATGCATTCTTCGGATCGGATCATCCAACGATACCGGATGTACCCCAATGAGGTGCACGCAATGCTCATTCTAAGGTTTGGTACGACGCGGACCTCGGAGGCTCCAGCCAAAGATGGTCTTACTCGCATAGGAATGCTCATTCCGGGCTGTGGTGCGACACGGACCTCGGGGGCTTCAGCCGAAAATGGTCTTACTCGCATAGGGCTTATTGATACTGCCCAGTCTCTGTTCTAGCACCCAATGTGCCTCAGGGATTTCGCATCCTATCAAACTCCCCACGCAAGTTCCAGTTAAACTCTTAAGGGGAACATTCTTTAGGTGGGTCCATCTATCTACTTCT
>QNGE01005878.1:0-11526 GCA_008508345.1 Paragonimus westermani
TGATGATGATGATGATGATGATGGCAAGTGGTGGAACGTAGCGGCACAATGTTACTGTAATTATCTGTATCTCTTATGGGACGTGTATAATAACTACCGGATAGGGTAGTGGGGGAGCAGTCAACAGTAGCATGTGTATAGCGGATAAGGTGAGCCGGTTTATACTGCGAAACGGCCGATACACTTTGGAATTAACAGCGTTGTGAGTACTCATGGTTGTATTTGACCTGAGATACTGTCAGGACGCCTCAAGCTAGACAGGAGAACGATTAGGGTTGTCAAACAAAGCCTCCAACTCAAAAGCCTGTGCCGCAGGTTAGTGGGTGGGTGGCAGTGTACCAGGACTGACACATTTTTCGGGAAAAATGCCATCTTTTTCCCAATCCCCAACCTGATGGACCAGGACACTATGGTTTGTCAGACCTGTTAGCCTGCCTGTTATGGTGTGTTCACCACACCGTCCAGTTTGGCCCAGTAGGTCATGGAAATGCGCAAGCCGTCACACGGTGTCAAGGTCCAGCCTCGTTGTGACGGTGATATGTTACAGTTCCACACTTACTTCTGTATCAGTTTCCGTAAGACTGGTTTCTTAAAACCTCAGTAAGCAAAGTCGCCCTTAGGTGTTGTACTGCTTTCTCTCCAGCTGTCGTTATTTGGAACGTTGCATCCATTACGGTACCTTTCTCCTGCAGAGAAAAAGATTGTGACCTTTAGTTTGCTGCCTGCATCTATTCCTCATTGATCGTGACCCAGCTGAGTTCGTGCTGCAGCCACGAAATCGTCAGTCTGGCATGTGACAGCTGCTGGCCTTACTCGACGCGACGATCGAGGTCTTCAGAATTCGTGGCTAAGTCGCTGTCTGACTACCTCTAGGTTTTAACCAGTCCTCGGTTGTGGCATCTGCTCTCCTTTTCAGCACACCCAGCTGGCCTGTGGAGTACGTGACCCCTTCCGGCAGAAAGTACATCTGTACTATTTGATCAACTGGTCGTGTCCCGAAACCCGGCAAATGCAAATCGGCTTACTACTGCGTTGCTGATGCATGTATCCTTCTGATGCAACCTAGCTGACGGGGACAATGATGGTGAAACGAGCGAGTCTGTTTGCACCCTCCTCATTAACTGGCCGTGTCTTTGGTCCACCGATCGCGCACTGCGTTTTACACTCCCACATTTCAGCAACTGTTCGATATCTTCCGAACATAATGGTCGAAGATAGGTAGGCCAGATGATACTGCGGAAATTGATTAAACGGTTCTCTGTCTGCTACGAAAACGGTAGGCTCGGAACCACACTCTGAAGGTACTATGTTTATCTCGTGCAGATCGGCCCCATTACTCGTCCCATTCAACACAGTCTGCATTTCTTCGTGTTCAACCACCTTAACACACGAAAGCAACATTGCATCTGCTCTTCGTCTGGTTGTTTCTGTTCGGCCCCTCATGTCACTATACTTGATATAACCGAAGCCCACGTTACCATATGCTTCTGCGTGAGTTCAATGTGCAAACGTGAATAGACCAGCCTTGTGATTTGCTAGGTTTCTTTGGGGTACAGTGCGTTCATATCTTCGTCTGTGTACTGTGTCAATGAGAAAGCAGTTTTCTTTAGCTGCCTTTTTACCAGTTTACCTCAGGGTATGCAACACGCCAATCCAGAGGAAGTAACGAAAATGGTGACTTCCGTCGTAATTTTGTCTCATCTTGTTACATTCTCCTCCTCAACACTTGTCAGTACTATGCAAAGCCATGAACTTGTTCAACGTCTTTTATAACCCTAACAGCTTCCGTTGATCGTTCGCTGACATTTCCGAGTGATCCAACACAACGAGACTATCCGTTGCTTCCTCTGAGATCAGCGGCACAGTCTGTCATCTGACCCATGTACGTATCAGTCGGAATTGATAGTCCAATACTCCTTTAGCTCCGAAAAGCATTATTTGTAGCACTACTAAATACACCTTTTTCGCTGTTTCTTCAAGTGTCGCGTGCAAAACATTCATGATGCAAATTGAGCGGTTCGCTTGCCTACCAGTCTCCAGGAATCGCCAGCTCATCCCTATCCTCGCCGTCGCTGCCATCGAGACGAGCATCTGTTTCCTCGAGATGCACGCGAGCTAGCATTTTTGCTAATCATTACTCTGCGTGCGTGGCCACTAGTGCTTTCCTCAGGTGTTGTTACTAGTCGGAATAAGCGCTCACATCCTTTTTTTCTAGTTTCCATTTTTGGGACGTCTCCTAATCTCTTCGTAGCTCCTGTTCTCCCAGTATTGTCGCGTATATGATTTCAGATTTTGACAATTTCATCATCTCCACCTCGTGACGATTGATAAATGATTGACTTCTGATTGAGCCGTGCAGTGCGGTGAGAAAACATCCAGAAAAAACCGCTAGAGAGAAGCGAAATACTGGTTCCCACCAGTGTGCTTACCAACGAACACGATGCCCAAACCGTCTTGTTATCGGTGATTAAAGAAGGCTCTTACTTTAGCTACAACTGTTTTCTAGTTGGTAACATATCCTGTGTAGTCCATTGCCCACAGCTCTCACGTCGATTTTCGTAAGATTTCGGACCGTCAGCTGTGAAACAACTGTGCCCTGATTATACTACCCCCTATTGTCCACGGTTGTTTATTCGTATCCACCATTCATATTAATTTGATTCTGTTGATAACATGTACGCTTTGTAGCGTTGGCAGACTGTCGCCCTTATTTGATGTCTACTGCGAATGAGTTTGAATTGATCTCCCTCATCTTGTATCCTTAGATATAGCTCACCACATCGACTTCCTGGCCGTGTACTGTTCCATCATATTGATGCAAGCACTCGGTGTGCATTGCGGGCCTTGAGCAATGAGGTTAATTCGTACGGTGAGCATACTCGAAGTCCGAGGCACAATGCTATCGCTTGTTCAGTTCCACACGATCCATCGATGCCTACCCTCAGTCCGCAGCAGCCTACATCCCTTCCTGCCCCCAACGCAACATCCACAACTAACTGGAGCTTTCAGAACAAATGTTTGAATGATAATTCTGCAAGTCTTTCACATAAAAATGACCCCAGCTCGATTGTTTCTTATGCCACTGTGTTATCCGCTCCACCCCCTCTGTGTTCTGTCGGAACCGTGCCTCGGATCGACTCGACGAAAATAGACACATTTCTGCAGTCTTCGAGCACAACTTCCTTTAACGGAGTGAGTTAACTCGATGCCAGTGGTTTTCATTTCTATCATCTATTTGTAGGTTTGTGTTAGGAAAGTGACCCCTACAATATTGTATTATTTCTTTTCGTTCCATTGATTTCTGCAGCTTCCAAATGGCCTGGTGTCGATCGTGCATCCAATTCAACCCAACCTTCATACCGGAAATATGACTATCCTGAAAGGGTCGTCAACCGAAATGTCCATTTACAGACGTTCTCTTAAAAACTTCTGGTTAACTGAGCAGGCCAATCAGGTACATCAGGCTTCCTTGGGAAACCTCAAAAGACAGGCTCTGTGGCTCGATCCTGCTGATGAGGCAGAACTAACACTTCAGTCCACTACAGGCGTCGTCCCGTCTGCTATATCCCGACCATGTTCTCCATCCTTTCCGGAATTTGGCTTGACCGATGATCCACCGCACGGAGATGAAAAGTAAATTTGTACGCTTGCCTTCCGTAGTGCTTTCAATGTCTCTAAGTTTGTGCTACTTGTAAAACATGGGTACAACTTTTGTTAATCCCAAAATTAACGTTCAGTTGAAAAAGTCGTCCAATCCTGCTGTTTCGCGCATCGTATTCAAACAGTGCCGTCTGCTGTTTGGCTCTTTCATTCCTAATTTGGCCTTTGGATACACTAATCGTTCGCTTGACTGGATGTTTCCTTCAGTGGGCGGTGCCACCCTTTGAGGGACGATGATGGGAAGTTGAACGATGGGAGCAACAGCAAAGCACCGGATATATTACTTCCGAGTTGTTTTCCGAGAGATTTTGGTAACTTTCGCAGCAAGCTCGTATCACGTAGGTCTTTGCACTTACATTTGGACTGTGTTGTCACCGCTCCGGTCTTGGTGTTCACTTAACGTATGGTGAGTGGTTCTGAAGCTTTACGGAACTTGAATGCAGCGGCTGTCAGACGCTTTTTCGCCATTATTAACCAGTTGTCACCTAGAAACAGGAATTCTGAGTACGCCTTCGTTGATGCCGTTGTTACCTGTATCCCTAGGGTGGGTAACTGCTATATTTCCTGATAAATTGCAAAGGATACCCGTTTGCCTGCAGTGTGTTTGTTAGTATGCTTAATTGCAACAATTTGTCTTCCGTACATAGCTTCCGCACTCTGTGAAAGGGCGTTCTAACTAGGATTCTCATACATTGCATGTCTAGCCTCTTTCATAGGTCGGCTAACGTCCCTCGTATGGGGCTGTATCGCTGTTTTTGACTGTCAGCGCTTCATTGTCGGCGGTTTTCATTGGTCAGATTCGCCTGTTGTATCCAGCGTGCAATTTCTAACTGTAAACCGAGGTAGTTAACCAACTGTAGCAAATTGCGAAATTTGCAATGCTGGTCTTGTTGAATTTTCAATAACATTCTTATTTTCAGCCACCTTCGAGTTAAACGAGCACGTCTCACACACAAGATTAATCCCAACGATTCTTTCGAATGGAGCATGGAAGATACTGTTATTCAACCGTCTTTCGAGCAGCTCCAGAGTGTGTACGCGTCCTTCGATCCTGGTAAGTTCGTACCATTTCGTCAACGTTTTTTGTTACAGAGCAATTAGTGTTGGTTGGTTTTACGTTACTCTTTCATCCTCTTTTATTTCAGCTCCAGTTTCACCTGATACTCCATTCACTGCGACGGAATTAGAACTGTATGATGACGATCCACACGATGACACAATAGCGAATGACCTTTCATTGTACACATCCTCTCTTCCGTCGGTCGCGAATTCTACCACGAATACTATTCTCGGCCGGACCCTCGGTTTGTTGCCTAACGTAAGTTCAGAGTTCATGTAGAGTTTTCTCAGTCTGAGAATGTTAACTTTTGATAAATTATGTTTCAGCACCTATCGAGCAGTGCGTAATTTAACGCTGCCGGTTCAGATAATTGATCACTTTGGCAATGCAACGCGAACATACAAACTTCCTACTGTCTTACCCTCACGTTCTACCGGCCACTTGTTTGCTTGGATTAGCTTCGCTGTGACTGATGAAATTGACCATTGTTGATGATACTTATTCGAAAAATGCTGTGCGTAAATTGGACTGTTTGCTTTGAGAAAGTCCTCTTCGTACAGTGCTTTCATAGTATCGGCGATATCTTTAAGGTGTCATGTGTTAATGGCTTCTACACACCAAGGTTCGTCAGTAGTGCAACAGTTGAACCTTTCCACATTCATTCTGAGGACGCCTACAGTCACTTTGGACTAACAGCAGCCATACGTGGTTGTGCCACAGATGGAGTCATTTAAACGTGTGATTCTTGGTGCGAAAAGAATAAAGGCACCTCAGTGTTGAGAGCTGTGGCCTACATCCTTTGGCCACACGATGCGCCTTCAGCTTGTGGCACCGTTGTAATCCAGTGTACAGATTTTGCAGTAATGGCATCCTTTTTCTAGAATATAAACGCTCTGATGGGACCAAGGAACGCAGGCCCTTTTGTTCTCTTTAGTACTCCCATTGGGAAAATAATAAGGCAGAGGCCTTTCCATAAGTAAAAAGACGGCAGCACTGAGTCGATGCTTCTGGCTACCCACAAGATAATCGTGGGCTGTTCTTCGGTGGTTGAAGGTGTAAGCATCGTCTCAGTCATTCATTCATTTACACGTACCGTGAGCCTGATCAAAAGGTACCGTGGTTCGAGTCACCGCTAACTGCATTAGTGATCCGGATTAATCTAGAAAACAACCTTACTGAAAGAGAGAAGACTTATAAAACAATTCTGGACGAAAGAATGAGTGCAGTTGTACCGCCGAGTGTGGCACACCATCATCTGGGATGGCGTATTCAACCAGCAGCTCGAGTGTTCACGGAGACCCCGACCGTGCAGGCGAGACCTAATCACTTAGTTTAGTAGACCGGTCATAGTTTTCATACTTCCTGATCGTGTTGTTGTCTAATTACCACGCGGTTTCACCCAACAGTTGGTGGTGTCGGTACACACCGCTTGATGCAGCGAACGCCTAGTTGGCATGCGGAGTAAGTGACCCAACCATCGGAGGCTGTGCAACCGGGCTAATTGACTAGTTGATTGCGCGTTCTGAGCGTCCTGGACCGTGGGCTGGTGAACGGTCGCATCGTTTACGCGACCATAGGCTGATTGGCGGAGATAACAATGATTCGTACAGCAAGTCTATTAACATTTATGCATTCACTGCTTAACTCGATAGCCGTAATGCTTACCCAAAAGTAGATTGAGCAGCTGCGTCAAGGAGCCGTTCACATCATTTGACCAATATGCAGACTTCCGTGGAAACTCAAAACATTGTTTTCTTTACTAAGAGTTCACCTCTTGTTATTGAAAACGGTGTTATGAGCGTCGTTTAAACAGACTATTCATCTTCCAATGAAACAGCTCAATTCTGCGTCGTTTGTTACGATCCACCGGTTAATTGAGAAATTCAAAATAGTCAGGATCCATCTTTAGACCTAATAGTACCGCTAGGTCAGCTTGGCATTCATGCGCGTCCTGCTATACTTCTGGTCATATAACTGCGGCAGCTTTTCAAGCTGTGTTTGCCTTTGTGCAGCTCGATTGGATCATCGTATTCTCACTGGAGTTATTGCCTCTTCTGTTGTGTCTTATCATTGACAAGCAGTTGACGATGGTTTACATTTTCACGTGACAACAAATTAGTTTACGTCTTGCAACGCTTACTCCTCGCCTTCGAGGCTGCATGCAAACCGTTGTAGAGTTTATACTGTTGGTCTTGATTGACTTTGTGGAAGCATCTGAAACCAGCTATATTCCTCCGCACCATTTCATACGTGTAACTAAGTGGCTTGCGACTTCTAACTGGAGCGTGGCTCGCAGCCTCAGTATTTTTATTTGTTTGCGTTTTTTCATATTGCACTTTTGCTATACTTCATTGCCTGTTATCTTAAAGTCCTCATTTTGAATAATGATCTGCCGAAAGACCTACTTAGTATTCTTACTGATGTTCACCCACGTTTTCATACATTTCCTAGGAGTAATTTTGTGTGGTATCCTACTCTGTTCTTACTTTACAGAAGGGCGTAAGTCTTGCCAGCAGCACTGGCTCTGGACACCTGGGTGCTGCTGAGTTAGCTCTGATGCTCCCAACTCCCCCTTCACACGATGCTCCACAACCAAGTCCTGTCGACGGGATGACAATGATGACCGCTGCTGTGTCCACGAACACTAGTCGGTCGAATCATTCGTCTGTCACAATGGCAGCTCCAGACTCACCAGCACCTGCTCCGTTCTCAAACCAGCCTGCATTGTTGGACACGGGTGGTGCTCCACTTGATCAGAGTGGTTGTCCTCCGTACTACCTGCACCAACAGCCTTGGAGTCCACAACAGGCACAACTGCTGAACTTAGCCAAACAACCATGCATCCAGAGCTTCAATTTTTCTACGCTAGATCTCAACCAAGTAAGCATATTTGTTGCTTGTCACTATTTTTGATTCTTTAAACTCGTCTACCCAACAGCTTCCTGCAAAATTTGTCTATCGGTGAACCCCTCGTATCTCAGAGTTGTCTCTTACTGCACCAGAAATCCAGTGTTTACTGCTTTTCACATCAGTAACAATCAATGTCAACTGAACGATGGTCATTTGGATGCTAGTTTGCAACTGTTGGGATTTTTATTGCTTAGTTCTAAGCCTGCCACCGATTGCGGATATAACATCCAACAGGTATGTTCAGCCAGTTTGACTGGCGTCGTGTTTGTAGTGATGAATTTACCTGGTGTGCATATCGATGCTTTTCTGCTATGATAGTAACGCATTTTACGCAGGAAAATATATTGAGTTGATGGGCTCCGCCTTCAACATTTTTGAGTTGAGCATCGCAGCCCTGATACTTTTGATTACGCTGTACTCTTGTACTTGCTAATTTCTATTTGATCACTTGATGTGATATTGACTTATTCTAGAATGCTCCTTTAACAACCCGAAGCTTTACAGCTTCCCGTTCTTCAGTTTGATTCGACCTGCGCACCTGTAGAGTTCAAGATGTTCTAAAAATGGTGAAAGCCCGCGTTTGCGCTCATCCTTGATAATCACAAGCCCTATAGTTGAAACCTGCCTAATTCATTGACGCGAACTGTCTTTGTGCGAGGAACCGGTTATACGTTACTCCTATACAGCCTATTTCATACTTTTGCTATTTCCCATCCAACTATCATGGAGTTTTTCTCCAACAATGAGTTAGCCCATATCGAGACACCCATACAACTGCACCAGCACAAAGGACGTTGTTTAGATTCGGAGTTTATCGATCTTCTGATGGCAGTATATAAAAATGAAAGTGGAATTGTAAAATAGGCAGGATTATAATTCTCTTGTGCTTAATTTTACGGTAATCAATTCCTTATATTCCCCTCAACCAACGGAATTATTGTTCTAACCTGTCTGAATGAAAACAAATCGCTGTTGATTACGTGTGTAGAACATTGAGTGAACTGCTCTTATTGGCGTAACTCGAAATTATACATATAACCAACTAGATTTTAGAACGTTGTAACACGTATCGGTCGAGTAAGTTGGCATCGAAGAAATCAAAAAGGTTTACTAAAAGTTTTTTTTGAAATGAGGTTCTTAGATTGTTCTGGCACATTTCCTGCTATTAACTAACAGATGATTCTCCAGCTGCTGATCGTCTCGTTGAGCCATTCAATCAAACTCCCACTTGCAACAATTGCCTATCCATCCCTGACCTAAACACGCCGTTAAGTTGTGATTCTCGCTGCTTTGGCCTGGGTGTCCTTTAGGTTTCATCGTCCTTGAGAATCTTCCGATTGATTAATTTGCTGATGAGTAAGGTGGTTAACAATCATTTCTCTTCTCTCTCGTTGCGAAAATGAATAGTCATACTCCGTATTACATCTTTACTTCTAACTACTGGAATGTATTTTGACGTTCGTGTGGGACGTCTCACTATGGGGCTGTAAGTGATTTCTTAGGGCTATTTATGAGATCTGCCATCATGTTTGACCACTTATGTGGTGTCGTACTCGTAGCCGTTTACATCGAATAGCCGATGTGAGTTTTAGTCTGCATTGTCGATGCGTCCACTTATTACATTCGACCGTTCAAAAATTGTACTCGGTAGCTCAACTTGTTGCTACATCTTTATTTTTGCCATATCTCAAGGCGCCGTTAGTTTTTTCTGTTTGCTAACGTGGTACCCTCTTCCCAACCACATCCAATCCAACCCATCACCACATCATCTAACCAAAGCACACTGTATTCCATTAGATTTTCATGACGAAGGACAAAAAGTGAAGATCGAACGTCACATGAACACGTCAGGAGCTTTATTTGTTTTCATTCGTAAAATTTATCTTGGGTTATCTAATAACCACTGTTCCTTTCTTCATTTCAAAAATTTTGACAGGATTGGTTGTTCACGCGTCCGTGTGCTGCATATTTCGGCATCGCTAGCTGTTACCAGGTGTCTCGCAACGATCTGAGTTCATATCAAAAAGGACTTCCTCGTTTAAATCTGGCGTTTGACCACAGGACGGTGGGCACCAAACTGCCTTTAGTGCCCACTTCCCTCGATGCAGTCTATCTTTCAACAATGCACTCTCAACTTGCGCTCAGTCCAACTCAACAAACGACCGCAGTTCAGCAGTCCAAATCCGTCCCAGGCTCCCCAAGCCCACCGGCTGTTCCCGTTCAGACTTGCGAGGCGATTGCCATAGAGCACAAACCTTTGTCTCCGCACTCTTTTTCCGGCGCAACTACTACAATCAGGGATTCATTACCTCTCTCCAGGCCAACTTCCCTGTCCGACCCAACATTGGCTTCTGAAGAGCTTTTGGAACGGCTTCCAGGTCTAATAGAAGCGAATGGAATATTGATGAACATCATTTTGTCCGATTCTATGTTGAATCTTTTCAAAGACCACAATTTTGACTCCTGCAATATCTGTGAGTGCACATCTTCCGTTCTTGGATCGGAGGTTGATTTGTATTTGTCAAATTTTGCTCCTCCGTTGCACATCCAAAACGGAAAAAACCAACGCAGCTCTCTGGGCAGTGTGAGCAGTGGAGGGGGCGGTTTGGGAACGCACGATTTGGTGGGAGGCTCAACGTTTGGTTCCGCTAACAGTTGTAAATGTGGTTTTAGTGCTGTGATGAATCAGAAATATGTGGTTAATGGCAATTTATTTTACGAAGATGAAGTTGAAGTAACCAATCTATGTCTTCGTCTCGATCACAACAACGGGCTGCAGAGAGCTTACTCAGTAATCCCAAAATACAAGCATCAGCCTGGTTGGTGGAGTGGACCACCAGCACCAACACATGAACACCTTGTGTTGTTGCAGGAGATGATGAGTAGCGTTTATGAGGAATTCTCCGTTCGGCAACTGACTGACTATCTTCGGAGGACCAACTTGCCTTCACCCTTTACTGCGATGAAAGAAAACATGCTTGAGTACGATGGTAAGTTTAAACAATCCTTTGCCTTTTCATCAAGACAGTTCTCCCTATCTAACGTCACTTTTGTGTGAGCGTGAGTGCCAACTAACGGCAGTCCGTTCGTTTGATGTGCGGCAATAATCATGTAGCTATACAAACGTGGACTGCGATCCTGTGGTTTTTCTAAGCTCGTTATTCAATACGGTTCAAGTTCGTTTTGACGGTATCCACAATAAGTGTGATTTAAGCTGTGCTTCTCATGAGATTTTGCATCGCCAAACACCTGGTACCACAACGATTGTTGTAGCTCATCCCTCACGGCGTAAACTTTTATTCAGCCCACGAAATTGCATATTATCTTAAATGGTTACATCAAAATCGGTCCATTTTTATTAATTTCGTTTGTTTAACGATACAGTATATGATGATACATTCGTTCCTTACGCTTTTAAATTAGTTGTGTATGAAGCAGTTGAACATCGATGTAACCCACTGATGTATTGTCATATGGTGATAATGATGTTGAAAGAATAATTCTAGAAGTATGGGACTTTGTTGCTAAGAACTTGTGGCATGCGAACGTTCAAGGCATCAAATGTGGGTCATTCTTCTGGCCCTCGGGTAGCCGCAGAAAATGCGGAAATCTGTTCCGACAGTAAATACGCTGGAGTTTCAAGCTTAAGCCGACCGGTGCACTGATCGCTTATCCATATTGTGGTGGATTGCCAGGTCGGAGGTGCGAGTTTTCGAACGCTCGGCCGAATGCCTCAACGTGGGGGGGGAGGTACGTTCGAAAACCTGCCGCGATCGGATCAAGGACAACGTGCGCGACCGAATGAGTCATCGCTCGACTAGATCGGACCAACGGGCGAGGCAGGGCAGGCGAAATACGACAGACGGCCAGATCGGAGGCGTGGTTTTTCCAACATT
>QNGE01005878.1:15408-33144 GCA_008508345.1 Paragonimus westermani
GGACCAACGGGCGAGGCAGGGCAGGCGAAATACGACAGACGGCCAGATCGGAGGCGTGGTTTTTCCAACATTCAGAGGAACATCTCGACACGATGTTGGAATACGGTCAAGGCCAACACTGGGTGGATGGCGGACAGCACGAGCAGCCGGACGAGCCATCGCGCAACGGAATCGGACAAACAGACGAGGAATGGCAAGCGAAAAACCCTCCGATAGAAGGCACCGGTCACGCACGCAAACCGGTCTGAAGTGCACACGACGTGTGAACGGAAACCGGGGGGTGTTGCGGGTTGGAATTGCGACTCATAAACGAGAGAGCGCGCGTTGCATGTGACTGGCGATTTGGACAATAAAGATTGTGCTTTGTTGGACGCCTTCTCGCTACAATATTTCACAATGACTCATTCCCTGGTTTATCTGCTAACTTATTATTTTGTGTAAATCTCGTCTGGTTCTTTCTTGGTTCACTGTGCTATGTATGCTGTAACCGCTTGGAAAATCCTCAATTATTACAGGTAGGTTTTAGATGCTGCTGTAGTCCCGTGCAGTACGGTATGTGCGGGTTGTACTATTTGATGAACTATTGTATTGCAAATTTGAGTTGTTTCTGCATCTGTCTGTGTATGCTCTTTCATTCCAGATGCCTGCACTTTGGTTACTGCTGCTTTATTAGAAGCTTCCAAAAGCCGTGACATCAAATCTTCGGCACAGGTCACCCCGAACAATGAAGTAGCCGTTCATCCGTCCTATTTATTAAAAGCACAGTCGAGAATTCCGGAAAACCATAATGATCAGATTCGCTTACTGGCTGTGAGTTGTCTCACTTTTCTCCCTGTTCATTCTATGCTTTGCTTGCAACTGTTTCACTGTTCTTTGTTCCCATGGTTGGATAATTTTCACTGTACCGTATGTCTGCTTATCTGTCGTTTTAATTCGCCATTTTCACGAAAACTGGGCGTTTCGCAGCTGCTTACTTTTTTTCCTACAGTATACGCCCTTTAAGGTGTCTTCGCATGGTTGTTCGTTGATAATTCTGGGACTTCATTTTTACTGGTAAGGGTTGAGGTGTTTCAGATTTAATCGTTGGTATAATGTATACTTACTATTAATTACGAACCGTTTGTAAGGGTTTACGCTTCGTTGAACATTACTTGCTGATGGAAACCTTGAATGGCTGTTTATTCACTTATTTTCCTTAATTTGATCATAGTCCGTGTTACAGACGTCACATTCGTCCTGTTTTTTTCCACTGCATCGCGACTACTACCTATTTCGCTAAAAACAACTTCTGGGGTTTTCGTTGTAGCACATTTTTCTGTGACACGGTTATTTACTATTCAGGTAAATGTTCTTGTTTTTATTTTAATGGTTGTCACTCAGTGACACTAAAATCCAGGTGTAAATTGTCACTTTGTTCACACTTGATGACACCACCTAGATGTTACCGACTATGACATTCAATTTGTCTGGACTTGTGATATTTTTTATCAATTTTCCTATTCAGGTCACACTGATCTGGTTTTGATGATTGATGTTAAGCAAAACAGGGTAGTGGAAATGTCGTCAAATCCACGTTGTTTACTGAAGCGAAACTTATTGGTATGCAACCGTTCTGCATATTTTGATATTTGTTCGCTTACTCGACTTAGCATGTGGATTAACAAGCGTGTCATTACCAGTCAAGTTGACATCGTCATCGTATGTGGATTTGAAGCTAGTGAAGTTCATTACATGCTCGTTCTTATGTGCTACGACACTGTCCTTTTGGCACGACCAATTCTTGTCTGATTTGACCGTTAAACGTGAAATCCGATTGCGTGCTTGCTCTTTTCGGCCTTTACTCTGACCAGTTTCTTGTTGGTATTTGACCGCTGCCGGAATCGGTCTCTTGCCATTTGATTTTGATGTGGTAGAATACTTACTGACCCGACTGCCTAGATTGATTCAGTCTTGTTTTGAACTTAGGCTGTTCTCACATACAAGTCTCCTGGAGCCTTTCATACTCGCATTGGTTCATACATTTTGTTCAGTTTAACGCACACCTGATGCGGTTGATGAATACCAGGCTTCCAGAAACTATCTTACATGATTGGTACTTGAGTTCCGTCACAGTGAGACTGGACCTTGACGTGGTGTGACGGCTTGCGCATTTCGATGACCTTTTGGGCTAAACGGGGCAGAGTTACTCATACCAGGCAGGCCAACAGGTAGAGGTCTGACAAACCACAGTCTCCTGGTCCTCCAGGTTGGGGGTTGGAAGATGGTTGGCATCTCTTCCTGAAAAACGTACCATTTCTGGTACACCGCCACCCACCCGCTGCCTTGCGGTACAGGCTTTTGAGCCAAAGGCTTTGGTTGAGAACCCTAATCGTTCTCCTGTCTAGGTCTGGGCGTCCTGGCAGTATCTCAGCCCACACATAACCATGAATCCTCATAACATAAACAATCCCATACTGCATCGGCCGTCTCGCAGTATAAACCGGGTCGCCCTGTCTGCTGCATACAGCAGAGTGGATAGGCGAAAAAGTGCTACTGCTGACCCCTTCCCCACTGCCTATCAAATTTAGTTCTCAGGCCCCTCCCGACCCCCACTTCTGATGACCTCGTACCGGCACTTTTCAAAGAAGGGGGAGAGGCGCTGATAGAAGCTTTGACTCATTTATTTCAACTTGTGTGGACGACGGAATCTATCTCCTCGAGTTGGGGTCACTCGATAATGGTTCCTATAGTCAAGAAAGGTATAAGGGGCTCTTGTGAAAACCACAGAGGAATTAGTTTGACCCCAGTCATTTCTAGGGTTCTAGCATCTATTATACTTCGTCGACTCACTGCAGCTCGAGAGGTAAAAATTGGATCTCGGAGAAATCTCTGGAGTTGTTAGAAGCCAGGCGGAACATCCCTCCTGGCATTTCAAATAACAAGTGTAGAAGAGATGTCCGTAGGAAACTGAAACGTAGCCTACATGCTGATCGTAAGTCGTGGGTATTGGGAACAGTTAAGGAAACGGGGAATCAGTTTGACCCCAGTCATTTCTGGGGTTCTTGCATCCATTATACTTCGTCGAATCACTGCAGCTCGGGAGGTAAACATTAGAGAAGAATAGTGCAGATACCGGCGTGGACCTCCTACCTGGTGAAGGTCTGACTGGTCTTGATTATGCGGACGACAAGGTGTTGCTGTTTGACAACTTTCGAGCAACACAGGCAATGCTAGGCGTTATTTCGCGTTCTGCTAAATGCTTCGGAATGCGTTTTACAGCCTCAAAATACAAGGTGCTTCTGCAGGATTGCTGTGATCACGTAGATTTGATGTTAGATAGTGTAGTCATAGAGGTTGTTGATCGGTTTGTATACCTGGGGAGCTGCATCAGCGGCGGCGTGGGTGTAGGGAATGAAATAGAAGCGCGCATCTCTAAGGCTAGGGCGGTATTCGCTAATTTGAGGCATCTCTGGCGTCAGGGATATTTCTCTGAAGCTTGAGGGTCGTGTATATTAGACAACGGTGAGGGCCGTATTACTTCACGGCAACGAGACCTGGTCGCTCAGGGTAGAAGAGGTGAACGGTCTTCAAGTATTTGACCACCGATGTCTGCGTTCAATCGCTCGTATCGAGTGACACCAGCATGTAAGTAACGAAGAGGTTAGAAAGTGGGTGTTTGGTAGTGATTGCCAAACAAATTCTTTTGTTCAATCCCTACGTTTTCACAGTCTTAGATGGCTAGGCGATGTATTAAGTATGCCAGCTAGTCGTCTTCCACACCGAGCACTATTCGCTGACACTGCGACCGACTGGTGTAAGGTGCTAGGTGGACAAATAATGACCTGGCGTAGGGGTTGACCACTGTAGATCGAGTTCGTCTCCCGGACTGGGGCCCTCGCGACTCACAGAGTCGGTGGCTGGAGATTTCAGGTGAGATGGCGTTGATGTTGTCGTTGTTTGGCCGAGTTTTATGTGAAGTGAATACATTTAGTGACGCGGGGCAGTGAAAGCCGTGAGGAAGCTGTCTCGCTGATGACGCCTTCCTCCCACTTGCAGCTCGGTTGTTTGTTTGCAAGGTGTAGGTACCTTGGTGCTGAATGTTTGAATATGGACGTAGTCATTTTCAGTAGTTAGCTCCCTTCCCGTCCCCTTCTTTTTTCCTTCTCTCCTATATATATATATATATATGGTTTGCCTCTTCTTCATGGTTGTGTGGCAGTTAAGCATTGGTGTGAACCACTGATGTATTGCTGTCTATGATGATGATGATGCTACTTGCGTCATTGAATTCAGTACCCATTTCAATGTCTTGTTTTATCCTCGTAGACACAGGTCAGCAAATAATGGTCATATCTATCAATATTTCACTCATTTACTCACATGAATCACTGACCGATGCGATGTTTATTGCGGTCATTGCGTTTCATTTTTATGGATATCTTTGTGTCGGAACTTCTATATTCCTCCGCCTCTAACAGTTTCACGGTTGATTTCTGTACTTGTTTAATACCGTGTGGTCGCAAAGAGTTTTCCAATCCCTTCCGACGTATTGTGAAGGCAATCCCTTTTATTGATTGTTGTGTAAAATGTGGTTTTCTCTCCTTAGTGAATAATTAGGTTTCGTAGATATTCATTATGAGAGTATTTTGATTGAGGCTGTGTTCCCTTCCTCAGCTCTGCAGGCTGTTTTTTCATTCTGATGAAAAATGGGATTCAGCTCCTTTTATATTAGTTTGAGTGGTTGTTGACTGTGGTTGACTTTTATCGGCTTATTTTCGGCAAACAGGCCTTCAAGTGTGCCATTAGACTTCTTGCCGACCAATACATCCAAGTCAACCGGCTTGCTTTAACTCGGTATTTACTTTAATACTATTGACAATCTTAAGTAGCTCGTTCGCACCTCCTGTCTTCAAACCCTTGAGTTTCCTTGATGTATCTTTTGATTTTTGGTAGTGCTATTGTTCCCACCCTGCTTGACTGATTTGACGATGAACCCTGATAGGTGATCCCTTGTGATTGCACTTTCCAGTTGCTTGTAGATTCCACTATCTCGTGAAGTATGTGAGTGAACATGGTTCTGTGTGGATGCATATGCTTCCCGGTCTCAGCGGCCACCTGATCTGAAATTCTCTTCTAGTCGTGTTTCTTTGGCGATTCGATGCAACACAGTTCGAAAGTCTGAGGGTTTATTCAAGGATGCATTCCGATTTATCTGCACACTTTTGGTGTGCTTTCGTAAGCTTATGCGGGCGGCAAAAATGATCGGCAGCTCCTCCAATTCACGACACTGTAACAATGCTGCGTTGTTTGAAACGAAAGCGTTATTCTTTTTTCAACTCACCCTGTTTGGCAATGCGTTAACCTAATTGGGCGTTGATTGGTAGGGTGCATTTTTACTATTTCAGTTCATCCTTAGACCGTTGAACTTTCCACCATAAGGACCTGCTTTGGTTAATCATTTCTACCAGTGACGGTTTCCATTATTTGTGACTCATGCCATACATACGTGTAGTATCTTACTGTGTAAAACTGCTGAACCCTGACGCACGAATGTAAGGTCTGTTTGAACCAGTGTTAGCTTTGTATGTATGTATGCTATGGCTAATCTCAAACGGGCTCTTCTATCACTTCAACTCTCAGTCTTTTGGTGTTAAGAGTTTTTGATCTTTATTGAACAGTACTTCCTAACCATACGTTTGTGGTCATATTCTAGACGATGCGTCCGTGGCTTCAAGAGGCAATTTCTTCCACACGCCTTCTGGAGTCCAACTACACTGTAGATGGCCCATTGACCTGGAAGGCTTTTCACCAGCTGGCTGGTCGAGGTTCGGATGAAACTTGCAAATCTCAGCCTATCCCGCAGCTTCGTGTCAGTAGTTCAGACAAAGAACACCTATTGATTTCTCCTTTTGCCCTTAGGGATTGGGTGAGTTACAAGTCTCGGACAAGTTGTCTACTATGCTGTAAGTTTGAATATGGGCTGCAATTTTGATTCCTACTCTTGGAATTCGCGCATCTAGTTGTTTTTCACTCGATTTTAAACTTGCGTTGGAAATTCTCCCAAGTTTTAGCTCATTCCTTATGCAGAATTGCAAGATTGTGTCCGTTTATTCTATTGTGGCGCGTCACTTCCTCCTTTTTTATAGGACCGATTGTGCTTATCTCCTCTGTCGCTTCCTAAACAACTGGCATACGCAGTTGTTCTCCCAAGTGAATTCAGTGATGTGTTCAAAGAAAATGACATTTCGTTGAATTCTGTCATTAACGGTGGTGACCTTAAACCCATCGTCGACGACCGGGCGCGTTTGACGGATCCTACACAGATTGTACCTGAAAATGAACGAAGTTTCATTGTTCGTACTTCGGCCCGTTTTTTCAAAGAGCTTTCACTCACCTACGAAAATTGTCGGTTGGGGCAGCATTTACCCTATCGTGAACCTGAACTGAATCACCCGGAAACAGCATTCATCTTGGTTCATTCTGCTGAAGGTGAGTTAATGAATACTAGGTGTGGGCACATTCCGATTCTCTGTCTCACCAATTACTGTCTCACAATTGCTGCACTGATATCTAATGAATTTTCCAGTAACTGCAAATTAAAAGCCCACATAGCACTTTTTCCTTTTTACTCTTAAAACCTCCCGTATATTGCCTCCGTTAGTTTTTTTTGTCTTCAGTGGATTCACCCCACTGTTAGTAGCTGGAACAATTTAAACTACCACCGTCAGGTGGCATCCTGAGCTAAATTGAGCACTCCTTTTGAGAACTTGATGTGAACGGATGGCCAGGTTTGCGTTTGTGTTAGTGCTGTGTAATATGCTATCTGTTTATCTTGACAGCTCTCAAACGTGCCACTGATGATCAAGAACGGCTTGTTGTTTAATGAATTCTGTACATTCCCCAAAGAATTACGTAAATGTTATTCGAAGCTTTAATTGCGCTCCTCACATCGATTTTTTGTGGCCCCAGTCATTTAATCTCTGGCAATTTCCACAGTACCCTTGCTGCGCATAACTTATGATCATGTCAGAGCACAGTATCCACTTACCCCTTTCTTCACTTGATCGTTGAACTGTAACCGCGTCAATCGGTTGTTCGTTTTGGTACATTAATCTGGAAGCCCAAAAGCACATAAATTAAGCTATCTAGCTTGTTCGCTGTGGCCGTTGTGATTCGAACAAATAATCCACCAACTACATTACAACGTTATACTTCCACACCCAGTAGTTGGATTCATTTTAACTCCCTTAAGTACTCTGCGTGATGGATATACTAGCACTGTCTGACGATGTGCATGTGCGGTTTGGCTTCTAAGAGTCTGCGCAATGGAGTACTTCTCCTACTTTTCAGACAAATCTAGCGGTGAACCAGGAGGAATAACTTTCTCCGCAGACCTCCAAAAGACTCTTGTTCGTGAGCTCGACGGTCACTGTGCGTCTCCTGAGGTTTTTCTCAACCGCCTTCAGTCATATGTTTCTGGTGCATTTTACCACGCGTTAAGTGCTTTCAAAGAACGCGGGGTCTCTGTGTCCAACCGGACTGCTCGCGGTACCTCGCACACGGAATGCTCGGGTCTTTTTCCAAATTTCCCATCACAGCGGACAAACACAGGTATGAAGATGGATTATGACAAGGAAAATGACGCCGAAATCAAAGTCAGGTCGAATCACCCACGAAACGGGAAGATTTTGGGTCATTCTTCTACAAATCCTCGAAACGGACAGGGTCCTCTGACGTCTTCTCTGGACACTTCTTCGTGGGGCACGATCAGTGATACCTACCTGTTGATCTACCTATTGAACCCATTCTCTCAAGTGCGTTTATCGGCTTCAGTTTGTCCCGCTGTTGTCCTAATTTGTTGTAGAAGTTCATTAGTTGCGTTTCGTTCCGATTGAGTATCTTTGAGATTAACCCCTGTTAACAAAAGTCAGTATCTAAGGGAAACTACTCACACTTTTCGGTTGGGACTTGTTTCATTGCTCACCGTACTGGTTTGGAAAGTTTTAATGACCACTTGCTTATTGGTGACCGACGTGTATCAGCCCACTAAGTGTTTGTGTGTACACTGAACCGTTCTTCCTTGCAGACCATTCACCCATCGTGCACGTTTATGCCTTTCGTTTACACTGTTTCTCAGGTATGTGATGTGAGCCCACACTTGTCGCGTATCGTCATGCAAGCATTCGTTGGCTGTGCTCACAAAATTATCACATCTCTCCCAAATTCGTGGCAGCCTCGCGTTAGAATCCAACTTCTTTCTCTGGAGCATATTATGTCTGATTATTTGCCCCGATTGCGATCTTTCGCGTTGTCCATATACTCCTCAGTCAATCGATATATCGAGCCCAGCCTGATGAATGCCAACCGCACACTCACGGGTATTGGTCCGGCTGCTGAAAAAGAGGCGATTGCAAACGAAAAAGAAGTAATTTGCAACTGACATTTGCCATGATGGTTTTTATTCGAATGTCCCGTTTATCAATGTTCTTTTCGGCGTGAGATTATACATGTTCCCTCCATTCGTGGAACAGCTGTGGCGATCGGTTCTAAATTTGACTGGTCGTTAGTTTTCGTTTCACTATCATTACCAAACGTATTTGTTGAAGCTACTTCAAAGAAAGCTTGTTTCATAAAATCAGCATCTCCTTTCTCTCCTTAGTCGTTCCATAGACGTTCAGTGAACGCTCCTCCGTATTCGCTAGTGGGATCCCAAGACTTCTTCGGGCAATGGGATACACCTCCTTCCGACCCGTTCTACCGATCTTCTGTCTTATTCGTTGCCTATTGTTTGTCTCAAGATCAGCAGTGGTTGATAGCAAGCTTCACGGACGAACAAGGCAGTCTTTTGGATCAAACACTCATTAATATCCGCGTTCCGTCGTGTTTCTTCACCGCTCTAGAATCGCGCAAATCCCAGCAACTCAATGAAAACTGTGGCCGTTTCATTAGCCCTCGTCGCATTGGTTTGATGCGCCTGTGGGACTATGTGATTAATTTGGTTAGCCGGACGTCTAACCCATGGAGGTTAGTAATTGGCCGAGTTGGGCGTCTCGGTCATGGGGAACTCAAAGGTTAGTCCTTGTACACCGGTAATTTATTTACTTGTGGTCCAAACTTAAATGTAGTCATCTAAAAGGCGCCGGCGGTTCATATTGTGTTTTCACACAGTGCCAACCATTCGTGCAATTTTCCCGCCGTTATATATATATATATATATATATATATATATATGTTTATGTGATGATCAACGACAATGGCGGACAAGTGGTGTGGCGTTTTTGAAGTTCACACTGGGATCTCATCAAACAACAACCGGATGCACGTGGCTGACTCAGTCTCCACAAAGTATCTTTCTTGACTATCTCATCATCTAGTTTTGTTGAGGGAATTCTGGCAACCAATTCATGATGCGTTTGATCTCTCGTTGGTGCACATTCTGCCCGTCAGTTCTTACGCCAAATACATACATACATAAAAGCCTGTGTTATGTTGATCGGTTAGTGTGATTATTCGGTGAATCGATGCTTCTCTCGAACGGGTGAATCTTGAGACTAATTTTGGTCAACTAAGTGGTCCACTTGTGTGACTGAATTTTTTCGGCTACATTGAAGTGGATGGTTGGCGTGTTAAGCATGTTGTCTTTGTTACCTAGTGGCATCTGTTGTATTGTTGGGTGTTTTACTCATTGTTTTAATCTCTTCGTCCTGATACATACTCCCGCTTGCGATTTTATACATTATTTTTCCAGGATGGAATGGCCTGCTCGGTCGCAAAAGTTTACAGGACGTCAACCGTTTTTTTCGAGAACGCTGTTCTTCGTGCAACACATCTGCGGCTGTTCCTTCCCAGTTGTCAAGCACGGGTACCAAAACCACGTTAAACTTAGTAAACTGCTCCAGTGGCGCAAACAGTTGCACACATGAGCTCCCAAGCCTAATAAGTGCCTGCCTGGTTTCTCTGGAACCGCAAAGCACGTTTCGTGTCTACCCTGGAGTCACACTCTCTCCTGATGACGCTTGGGCTTGTGGTGGTGGTGGGGGCGGAAGCGGGGGTGGTGGTGGAAGTGGTGGAGCTGGTGTGGGCAGTGTTGTCGGTGTCGGCGGTGCAAATACTAGTGGTATCGGTGGCTCTTATGGTGTATCCTCCGCTTCTCCGTACACGATGCGAACGATGGTGATGCTTGGAAGTGCGAATTTTGCCACTGATGTACCTAGTACTACGCACATCTTAGTCTTTCCTACCAGCACTTTCGCAAGTGGATTACCGGTAAGCGCACTCTTAACTAAGTTAACGTGCACGCTTGATTTTTACCGTATTCAAGTGTAAACATATGATCATAGGTCAAGTCCCTTCTCCTTTATCTTCACACAGGCTTGTTTTTCTCGTCACTGAAACATGAGCGTAAATAGTTGATAGTGCTGCGGTTGGTTACCCGTGTTCTAGGCATTTTTTAAATAACATTCACGGGAAATTTTCGTGTTATTTGGTCCGAGGATAGTCAATTACGACACCATTGCCATATCATTTGGTTGTGCTTTCTACTTCCGGCTACCAGCAATATTCTTGCGTAGGTTTAGACGGTCCTAGTGTGCTGAACTGATTTTCTTATTTTGAATGCCACACCATGCGTCTGATGCTGTAAATCTGAAAAATGGACAGTCGCAGTTGGTCATTTTCTATAATGCTTTCCTACTTCAATTTCCAGGAACATGACGCTGCCGTGCTTGATGATGTGATAGGAATCGGCCTTCTCGACTGGTTGCGGTCTGGTGATCTTGACGCTTCAGGGAACGCCATGTTTGAGGAGTTCAGTAATCCGTCCGGTTTGGAGTTTGGCATTGCCAGTTTAAGTGGTGCTGTAGGTCCCGGAGGAGTCAATGATCACTGTGGTGCAGCAAGCACTTCTGTCACTTGTGTGAATCTTGGCGAGCCGGGTGATAACATCTTGACTCAGTCTGACTACGGAGGTACTTTGCGTGATCACCGTGGACACGAACGAGCTTCTGATGTCCTTGGTTTACACGACCTCGAGACTGGGGGTATGGATTTAGACGTCAACATGCTTAACGGTTTGTCTGCTTCTCATCGTCTCGTCGATCATGTGGATGACGAGAATGTAGCTGTTGGTTCAGGCTTATTCTGCACGATGCCGTATGGCATGACTGATCCTCCGGTGAGTATCCTGACCTAATTTTTCCATGGTGTCCGCGATCCCGTAGCACGTCTAATTCAGTACACTTTTCGTTTTCACTACCCTCTGTTCAGCAAGCTATACAGTTCAGATGCCACTAGAAATGAGGATCGATAATCTACCGCTTGGCTTATTATGCACACGTGTTTGGCAGATCTAATCGATCTGTCGTCATTGTATTTTGCGTCTAGTTGATCACGTGAGGTATAGCTTTCACTGCGGTAAGTTTTAGTCATACTCACCTCATTTTGTGTGTGTGTTATCAATTGGTACTCAGGGCTGTACATTTATTTTGTGACTGGTTGTTCGCTGTTGTAATCCATGGCATTTGACAACGTTTAGTGTCATTTTGTGCGACAACCTACTTTCAATTTCGACAACCTTACATTCACCAAAACATATGCCACTTGAGCATTAAAAGAGACTGTGAAAACCGTTTATTTGGTAGATTGGTCTCATCATGCATGACATCGATTTGGTTAGCACAAATGAATACTCCTTTGATATTGTTGATTCCCGTTAAATTTGATTAGAATACTTAGGTGAAATAGTAAAATTATCGTTAGTTTAACGGAACCTGCTCTTTGTTTGGTTTTTACGGTAATCCGTGGTGACTGCTGCTTGCTGTCATGGTGCTTCAGTTTATACTTCACGTGCACGTTTTTAAGCCGCTGTCCGATTATCTGCATTAAAGACCACGTCGAGCACACCATATTAGTCGGTCAGAACGGCCACTGACAACGTAAAAGCCGAAGTATGCCGTTTCGGTTCTTTCACGTTAGTGGTGCACGTTCATTATTTTCAGCATAATCAACCAGCTTTCTGTACGTATACCGGCGTAGATACTGATTTCCAGTGTTTAATGTATGAGTCGCTGACTCTCTCTCTCTCTCTCTCTCTCTCTCTCTCTCTCTCTCTCTCTCTCTCTCTCTCTCTCTATATATATATATATATATATATATATATATATATATATAGTTAGTCGTGGTGCCACCCAAAGTGAATGGAAGTTCCCATTTGTTGCACAAGTTGAAATTTTGTTGATTTCCACATCGGAGAAAGAATGATATTGGAATCTCTTTCGGTGCTTTCATTTTGGAGGCCTGATTCTCTGAGGGTACGAAGCCAGACACAAAATTGGAAGTCACCGAGTTCTAGGGAATGGTTCATTATTCGGAAACTGTGATTCACCCGAGATGCCTCTGCATTTTCCGTGTCCCTTCCAAATGAGTGTTTGTGCGCTATCTTCCGTTTAGTTTGAAACCACCCAATGCTTCTGCTACTTACTGCACGCGGGCCACGACTGTTAAGGCGGACAAATGAATAAGTCTACTTAACCATATGGTTTGGGTAAGAAACACGCTAATGCTGTATCCGTACAAAATATACAGTGATAAATCGTTGAAATTTCAGCCATGGTTCATTTGATCTGTCATAACAAGCTGGACTTTGACGTGAAGTGATGAATAGCAGGTCGCGACGACCTAAACTGGATAGTGTGATGACGATGGAATGACCTACACCACGCAGACAAATATATGGAGAGCTGGTGGACTACAGTCTTTTGGACTTCCAGGTGGAAACTTGGGGGGAAGAATGCTATATTTTACTGGAACGGGTGGCACTGGTTATAATTTATTGTTACCCACACGTTGCCTTGCAGTACAGATTTTTGAACCAAAGGCTTTGGTTGATAACCCGAATCATTCTCCTCTCAAGGTCCGGGCGTTTTGAAAGTACATCAGCTTAAATAGGTACGAGTAGCCACAGAGTTACTAGTTCCACACAGCGCCAGCCCACTTACAGTATTAACTGGGTTGCTTTATTTGCCACTTATAACAGTGGATTGGTGAAAGCATACCACTGCTGACCATCTCCATTTCCAGTAATCTGCAGACTCCACAACAGATAGTTAAAGCAATACTTCGGCGTCAAATCCGAACTCTTACCTCCGAGTTCTCTCGTACATCGCTTGGTCGCAAGATGCGAGTTAGTGTGGATGATTCCGTACTCTGTGTGGACGTTGAACATCGATATTTGCTGCATTTCACAGTCTGAAATCTAAGGCAGCATTCAGTGTACCGAACTCACAGCACCCGCACTATCCAATCAACACAAACTACACACTTAGGATGACTCCGCGGATGCTGCCGCGTTGGTAAATTGGATTCTTATTAGCAGTTGGCTCTGTGTCATCCACTCGGCAGTTTTTTCGAAGACCAACTCTAGACGCAAGATCATCAGAAAACTTTTAATTGTCTGGATGCTCCGACTGACTGCAGTAACGTCGGTGTCAAGGGCGCCTTTTATTCGGATCCGGCTGCTCTTCTCCAGTCGATACACGGTTCTGACAAAGTCAATTAGCCGGAGATATGAACGCCCAGGTCGGCTGCTTCATTGAAACCGAGTCTGGTTTAATGGCATGTTTGGGATAGCATCACCTCGCTCGGATAGTAGTGGGTGGCTGTTGTAGCTGTGCGTTGAACATGAATTATTTTTGGTTAGCATTAGTTTCCGACATCGTGCGCGTCGTTATGGTAAATGCCCTTCTCTGAATCAGACCTGGTTTCCAATAGGCTGCATAACTGTCCGTTGTAGATAACGTAGCTCTATTTGGAGTCATCGTTCTTATTAGAGTAATTACGTTGGTACGTTATCGTTTTGTTCCCACTTTCATTGGGCAACAATCCCACCAGCTGCAACGGCTCTGTCAAGAATTTGGGCAGATCGTCGGAAAAGCACACTATCAAATTAGCTTAGAATCAAGCTCAGCAGTTCTTACCTCCGTAGATCTTAACAGCTGCTGGATCAAAATCTAAGGCCGTTTATGCGACGGGACGATGGTTTGTGAGTTTACAAACGTGGGATCTCAGAAAAGTCTGTCTGTCATTGAAGCTATCAACGAAGTAGACTACACACTCATCCATGATAGGTGCAGAAAATCAGACTTCCGCACAGAACACTAAGGGTCAGTTTAGCTGGCCTACCGTTCCTACTATATAGTCACTAAAAACTTCCACTTTATTGCCCTGGTCGACAGTTTTGGAACTACCTACGAAGGCTGTTGTCCGCAATTGCATTTCGGCTCTCAAACGCAACATGGTTGATCTAGTAGATCCTGTGCGAGCATTTTTCGAAGAGAATGTCGAGGCATTAGTACAGATCCTGATTCACTTGTCGTCAATTGTAAACGATGGAGATTGTTCCATAGTGTTTGGGTCACTTGGGAATAGTTCTCACGTTTAAGAAACGTCAGGGAATTTTGCGAATATCATCGAAAGTTCGCTTGATTTCAATTTTCCCCTCAAGTTCTAACATCTGTTGTACTCGTTCAACTTACTACAACCCGGAAGACAGATGTTAATAAGGAACAAGTGGGATTTTATCCCGCCGATCAAGTTTTAAATTTCCACCAGATTGTGAAACAGTGTCATGCGAATCGTCCTCTATTATAAAGATTCATTCGACTCAGTGAACCGATCTATACCTTTATTGTCGCTTAAACGCAGAATTACGCAAAAAATATGTGAACTTGCTCTCGGCGCCTCATTGCCACACTTGGGGTTTGTGATTAACATCCTTACATTTTCTGCACCATTGGCGGCGTACATCGAGACTGTCCGTTTCTGCTGTTGCTCAGTTCTGCTACAGGCGAAACAACGTAGGACTGTCTACGGTACCCGCAAAATGTCGACTTGGACCTCTTTTCTGATTGAAAACTGATTGATCTTTGCTGTGACGACAAGGCGTTGCTGTTCGGCTATTTCCAAGTAGCGTTAACAGTGTTGGACGCTATGTTGCGATCTGCCAAGTCCATCGGAATACTCTGCAGCCTCAAAATGTGTGTGTAAAACTGCTGTCAATATGTAGTCTTATTATTGGACAACAAAACTATTGAGGTTGTTTACCGGTTTTATGCCTAGAAAGTTATTCAGCTACGATGGAGTTATGGAGAGTGAACTCGAAGCTCGAATCTCCAAGGTCGAGGCGGTATTCGTCAACCTACGACATGCGTGATAACAGTGAACCGTCTTCAGATATATGACCATCGGTGTCTACGCTCATTTCTTTCCATTGGGTGGCATCATCGAGTAAACACATATTATGAGGCGGTTATTTGACAGCGGATGTCAGACGAACACACTTGGTAAATCTTTAAACAGACGCAGCCCATTACTGACAACGCTAGCTAGCCGTCTGCATTTCGCGCATTTTTTGTTGTTGCCGCGGCTGTTTGATGTAAGGTGTAAGTTAGACAAATGATGATTTTGCATAGAGGAATAAAGTCAGTCACCGAAACTTTAGTCATTGTAGGTCGGGCTCACCTCACTGGCTAGTACCCTCGCGACACAGTCGTTGGCTGGAGTGTGATGACGGTTATTCGGACACAATGACTAGACTGCTGTCTTTGCTTGTCTGAGTTCTGTGTGAGGTGAGTGGTTATTGTTACGGAGCGGTGAAAACGGAAAAACGCTGCCTTTCTGATGACGTCTTACTCTAATTTGATCGATTGTTCGCAGGTCGTTTGTAGACACTTTATTGTTGAAATTTGGAGTGTAGATAGTTTTTTTCAACCGTTAAATCCGTTCTAGTTGTATTATTTAAGTCTAGTTAAGCGTCAATGGTGTACCGCTTTGATGGTGCTGATAATGACGGTTGAACTGGCAAACCAATGAGGTCGAGGCACACACGAATACATGGGTCCTTCACAGATTAATGCAGCGAGCACTGTTCCGCTGTAACTTGGCACTTTATCCACTCAATCAATCAAGTCATCATAATCATAACAGCCATGAGCCTGACCAAAAGGTACTGTGGCTCGGGCCGCCGCGCACCTCAACGGTGATGTGGAATATCCTAGTAGAAAACGTTAGTAAAAAGGTCGGCAAATAGTAAGAGAAGACTAAGCGGAAGAACTAGAAATTGTATGGATACAGGTACGCCATTGACTGCGACACCGCCATCTCGGATGGCGTCTCTAACCAGCGGTTTGAGTGATCACGAGGACCCCATCCAGCCAGACACTACCTACCTACTTTGCTCAGTGGAGGAGTCAAGGTCTTCATATTTCGTGACCACGTTTTTGCTTGACCACCACGCGATTTTACCCAACTGTTGGTGACCTCATTATTCAATGCCCAGTACGGTAAACACTCAGCTGGCATACGGAGCACGTGACCCAACCATCGCAAGCTGTGCAACGTAATTAGCTGACCGATTGATCGCGTGTCCCGAGGGTTCCGGAATACGCACCGGCGAATTGCCACATTTTGCTCACGTGATCAGTTCACTTAATGTAAGCCAACTGGCGGAGACAACGGTGGTCAAACACAGCAAGCCTGTTGATATCTTCCTTGTGAACAGGCCACGTTTCCGAGCCATACAACAAGATGGAACGCACACAGGCGTTATATACCCTTCCTTCAAAGACAACCGAACGTCTTTCTGACGCCACAGATGACGCAGTTTGGCAAAGGCAACTTGTGCCTTTGCTATCCTCGCTAATATCTCATCAGCAATATTACAGACTGACGAGATAGTGCTACCCAAGTATATGAAACTGTGCACAGTCTCAAGCGGATTACCTGCAATAAAGAAAGTAGGGGTTGGAAATGCCTCAGTCTTGAAGCAACACTTTTCACTTCGAAGGTGTGAAGCGTATTCCATACAAACCAGCCCGGTCACCCACCTTGTTCAGCATGGTCTGCATGTCTTCGGCAGAGGGGGATAAGTAAGACAATGTCGTCCGCCTACTTCAGGAAGAAGCTCAACCAAGCCCACTGGATTCACGAAGCGCACCCTCCAGAATGTCGTCCATGACAAAATTGAACAGGAAGGGGGAAATCGGACACCCCTGACGAACACCACTAGGAGTGATGAACGCCCGAGACAGTTGTCCATAAACTCTCACCCTGCATGCATAGTGAGCGTACAGTGATCTCAGTAGATTCACGTATTTCTCTGGTACTCCCTTGCGAAGGAGAAAGCTCCGGGGAACGTTACGGGCAACTGAATCGAAGGCAGCCCTCAGGTCCAAAAAGATCACGACCGTCGGCTGCCTGTATGAATGGCGATGTCCCAAGATCCGTCGTAAGGTAAAAATGTGATCAGCACACCCCCGACCGGATCTGAATCCTGATTGTTCTTCGCGTATCTGACTTTCTCTGGTCTTGGTGAACCGACGTAAAATGAGGCCAGTGAGTAACTTGGACGCAACAGACACCAAACTGATGCCTCTGTGGTCGTCACATAGACTCCGGGACCCCTTTTTGAAAGCGGGAATGACTGTTGGTAGGCACCAACCACGAGGTACCTCTTCAGTCTCCCAGATTGTCTGCAGAAGTCTTGTTAGTTCTGATAGCAACCTCACTCCACCATCCTTGAAAAGAGAAGGGGAGAGGAGGTCTGGTCCAGGAGCCTTATTACGCTTCATTAACTTGAGCTCCAGGAACACTTCTGATTCCAACGGAGGGCCGTCTGGAATGTAGTAGCTGACCAATCGAGTCCCCTCGTCCACATGATCTGGTTGAGGCCAACTGAACTGCTCTTCAAAATGTTCAGCCCAC
>QNGE01005879.1:11380-37704 GCA_008508345.1 Paragonimus westermani
CATCAAGGTGCCTACACCTTGCAAACAACACAACCGAGCTGCAAGTGAGAGTAAGGCGTCATCAGCGAGACAGCTTCCTTACGGCTTTCACTGCCCCGCGTCATTAAATGCACTCACTTCACAGACAACTCGGCCAAAAACGACAACATTCACGCCACTGAGCTCGATTAGTCGCCATCTTATCTAGGGTCTCCAGCCACCGACTCCGCGAGTCGCGAGGGCCCCAGCCCGGGAGACGAACTCGATCTACAGTGGCCAACCCCTTGGTCTCTGGATAACTTCTAGGGTAGTAATTTTTTTCTTTCAGTATGGCGCACATGCCTGAATGTTGCCTCTCAGAAGTGTGTTATAGATGAGTGAGAAGATGCTGCCTGGGAGACTACCGGAAAACCCACTAAGCATTGCTGCTCTGTTAGTGGCTTTTTTACTAGCGGCATGTTAGTACTGGGGGAGAGGTCTCATGTAACAACGGCACCTAGGCCGCGCTTCTGATAGACAGTGGCTGAGGTAGCACCAGCGAAGAGATGTTCTAGTGCTGTGATGACGGACTTGCATAGTCTTCGACTCGGACCTGTTGAAGGGTAGTAGATTTTCCACGGACCACAGAGGCAGAGCCTTCACGTCCCTTTGGAAGTCTTGTTTTTATTCAACGCTGTGTAAATTGCGCTGAAGCTTCGTATAGTCAGCATACATCATAACGGCGAAGTTAATTACGCCTGGAAGGTCGTTCACGTGGAATAAGAATAAGAGAATTGAGTGCGGATTCTTGTGGTACACCAGTTGTAAAGTTGAGTGGTCTGGATACCTCACTATTAATCCTAACTATGTACGTCCAGCAGGATAAGTATCGTTTGGTCCATAAACAAACGAGACTGCATGAACCATGTTATTCAGTTTGTCCAGCAGCATAGTGTGATCGATGTTATCAAACGCCTTCGTGAAATTCAAGAGCACAACACCAGCTGAAAGGAGTTCCTCAGCAACCTTTACCATGAGTCAGCGGCAACTAGTAGGTTGGTAATGCATGGGTGACCATTTTCGAGGCTATGCTGCTCAGGTGCCAACAACCGTTGAGCATGTAACTAATCCCTTGCGAAATTGTATACAATGCTCCTTATCACTTTTGACGAGTTTGATGGTAGTGTAATGAGGATAGACGGTTGCACCATACTACTCAAACCACTATTCAGTAGTCGCATAGATCAAAATGATCGCGGGATAAATACGGGAGACATATGGGAAGGATCGCTGGAAGGCAGAATGACATTTAATGGCTGTCGCCACATGACGGACCTGAGACATGGTGTCCATTGCGACTGGAGCGTCCTCAGAAGAGTGTGGTGTGCAAATGGGTGTTTTTGTTCCTAGTACCGTTGAGAGGCTTAAGTAGTGTATTGGTTTCTCCAATAAAACAACCTTTGTGTCGTCCGCCTTCTGGATTCACAACACTTGGTGCCGTGACCAGAATACAAGGATGGAGATCCCGTGGCCACTGCCGTTTGAGGATGGGGATGTTCGGAGTTTCCTGGAGGACTTCGAGGACATGACGGAAGCGGCCGGAGTGAAGGCGGACCGGGCGAAGCTGGCGGCCCTGCGGTTGCTGCACAAGAGCAGGGCGAAGGCGGTGCTGGATGCGGCGCGAAAGGGCCCTGCGAAGCTGAAGTGGGCCGCCGCGAAGGAGGTGCCGATCCCAGGGTTCGACAGCCCCGCCGACTGCCAGGAGGCAATGAGGAGGTTCAAGGGCGCCCGGCTTGGACCAGGAGGCGACGCTCTTGTTAACGCCATGTCCCTGCGGGTAGCGTTGTCGAGAGCCCTGCCGCATTTGGACCAGGACTCAGAACAACGACTGCTGACGGCACAGTTCTTGGACGGAATGCCACCAACAGTCCGGGATCAACTCAGGGTCGCTGTCATCACACAGCCCATGACGCTGGAACAGTTGGCCGATGCAGCTCGACAATTGCTAGCAGAAAATGCTGCGACAGTCAACGAGGTGGAGGCAAACGGACCGAGTGAACTGAATGACCTTCGAAGCGCGGTGGAAAAGTTGACTGAGGAAGTGGCGGCTTTGAAAGTGAAAAAGGAGGAGAGCCGTCGCGACGTTTGTTACGGATGTGGAAGACGTGGACACTGGCGAAGGTTTTGCCCACTCGGCAAGAAAAGGTCGTACGCTAATAAACGATTTGTCGATTGTTTTTTGTTTGGGAATGGGGATCCGGTGATAGGGGCGGTTGATAAGACAGCGGTTCAGGCTAGGTTAGAAGTCGATGGTAAATTGGAGTACTGTTTGATTGACACTGGGGCCGCGATTTCGTTGATTGGGCCGAGGCCGGGAAAGACTGTGCGGCCGTGTGCGATGGTTGTCCGAACGGTCGGTGGGTTTGCCCTCAAAGTTGATGGCCTGGCAGAATATGGTGTTCGAATCGATGGTCAGGTAGTCAACCAACCGTTCGTCATTGCCCCCGACGCACGTCAGACTATCTTGGGGGCGGATTTTCTTGACCGCGTTGAAGCCGTGATTGATTTGAAGCATGATAAACTGGTAACGAAGTATGGGGTGGTTCCACTGGTGGGAAAGCGCAAAACCCAGCTTGGACAAATTGAAGTGAACGTACCCAGAGCAATGCCAACTTGTGACAATCAGTTGCTGAACAAAGTGATACGCAAGTTTCAGGGATTGTTCACTACGGATCAGGACCCGTATGGCTATTGTGACTGGGTTGAACATGAAATCCCCATCGAATCAAAGCGATTTCGGCCATTCGGACCCCGAAGAATTCCAGTGCATTTGCAGCCGGAAGTTGAACGACAAGTGAAGGACATGCTGAAGGAAGAAATCATCGAGGAGGCCGATAGCCCGTTCAACTCTCCTGTCTTGTTGGTAAAGAAGCCTAACGGTAAATTTCGATTCTGTGTCGATTTCAGGCGGCTGAACGAGATAACGATCAATAAAGTGGTAGCAGTCCCGTCGGTGGCGGAGATTTTTGACAAGCTGCAGAACGCCCGGGTGTTTACAGTGTTCGACTTACGGTCCGGATATTGGCAGGTCCCAATCAAACAATCGGACCGAGATAAGACAGCATTCACAGTGGGTGAAAAGCAATACCGCTTCAAGCGGATGCCGTTCGGACTCTCAGGCGCCCCGTTCACGTTCAGACGACTGATGCTGAAGGTGTTGGACGGAGTGAGCAACACTGTTGTCTATGGAGACGATATCGTCATTTACAGCACAAATGAGACAGAACATGCAGTACACGTTTCAGCAGTGCTACAGAAGATTGAGACAGCCGGCCTCCGGATCAATAGTTCAAAGTCTCAACTGGCGAAGCAAACGGTAACACTGCTCGGTCACAAGGTCGGTCAGGGGGAGGTCCAGCCACTGCCCGAGAAACTGCTGACAATCGAGACTATTCCGGTGTCAACTTCAAATAGGACGCTGAGACAGTTTCTCGGTCGCGTTGGGTTTTACAGCCGCTTCATCAAGAACTTCCACGACCTCGCGAGTCCATTATACAAAATTCTGAGGAAGGACTGCCAATTTTATTAGTCAAAGAAAGCCGGCAATCGTTCGTCGAGATACAACGGTTGATGAAGGAAGGACAGCTGACCCTGAAATTGCCAGTGACTGGAGAGAGCTTCATTGTTGCCACGGATGCGGGTGATGTACGAATTGGAGCGGTACTGAAGCAGGAGGACGGTGTCGTAGAATACGCCAGTCGGGTTTTGAGTCATGCTGAACGAAACTATCCAACGACAGAAAAAAATGTTTGGCAATCCTATGGGCCTTGGAAAAATGGAGGCCGTACTTGCTCGGCCGACGTTTCCATGTGGAGACGACCACAAACCGCTGGAGTGGATTAAGTCGGCGAAGGACCCCCAAGGAAGGCTGGCTAGTTGGGCGTTACGACTACAGGAGTACGACTTCACAATTCGCCATGTAGCCGGGAAGGACAACTGTGTGCCCCATTTGCTTTCCCGAACGCAACACCTGGATGAGGTACACAAGGACGTGACCGGAGTTAACAGTATCGAACTGGAGAGTGACCCCGGAGAGTTACAAGCAGCACAAAGAAGGGATACAGCGATCCAGGTGGTGATTGACCGCCTGTTGTCGGGAGGACAACCGCCAGAGGACAAGGTGCATCCGGAATTGAAAGCTTTCAGAATGCACTGGTCCGATTTGCGGCTAAATAGTGCCGGAATTTTGATGCGCCAATTGCGAGAGAGAATAAACGTCCCGGTCATACCGGCGGAATTGAGGGCGACAATTGTGAAAGAATGTCATCAGCTGGCTCATACGGATTGTCATCGAACCTACGAAATGCTGAAACAAAGGGCATATTGGCCGGGAATGTAGAATGACGTTAACAATCATGTGCGGGCGTGCCAGCAATGCCAGTTAGTGAAGAGCACCAAACTGCCATTTAAAGGATATTGTTGGAATATCTGCCTAAAATGTTGCCTTTTATGTTTGCTTTCCACACCTTCATTGATGACCTCTCGGCAGCAGAGTTGAGGACGATACGTGAAATTATCCCACACTGTGCCGTCGTTATCTGCCGGTTTCATTTACTGAATTATGTTTCTGGGTGTGCGTGATGGAAATCACGATTCACCGATTATCCAAACCCCGACACAACAGATCTGACAGACGGCCAATCCAAATATCGCGTAAATGATACAACATCAGGATTGGACGAACGGTCTTAGTGTGGTGCCCTCCGTTGTTCGTCAATTCATGTGTTCCGTATTCCACTAATTAACATACAGTTTATGGTGTTGCATGCGCTAATGCGATCAGCCAATGACAGTCTGTGATTTCTTCAATACTGTCGTACATCAATAAATTCGGTGTCTCAATCCATGAATAAAAATAGCTTACTGCTGCCAGTACCAGGTCTTCGCCCTATTACTTGAGTGGGAGATTTCAATTCAAGAACGATTTCTAAGGCTATTTGAAGTCCCTAATTCTGAGCATCACAGTGTGGCCGCCAGTTGGTACGCTTAAGCTATCATCAGAAGAATCGCATCCACCAGTGGACCCTCAATATGGTCTTTCCAGGGAACAAGATTCAGGTTAACAATTTACTGCAGGCTGTGAAGTATTTCAGTAATGACGTCTAGGTTGTAACCCTTGACTCATTACACTGGTTCGTCCATGGTATGGTAGGAAGATTGATCGAAAATCGGGTTCTCCTCCATGATATAATTAGACGATAAATCTTCGTCCCGAAAATTCGCGGCGGTCCCGATTAATTGCGTCCAAGACAAACCAGAAGACGGGTGCAAAAAGCAACTTTGTTCGGCTCCGAAAACGTGTGCGACGAGGAGAAAATTGCGTGCTATTTGTAGGGTGCATAGTGACCTGCTAACATTCTTGAGCCAGAAAACTGAAGGACAGACACCGAAAGCCGCCAATGAGCGTAGCAGAATAGAGGCCAGACAGGTAAAAAACTAGTGGAAGTCCCCTCCCCATTGTTCGCGACATCTGCGCTTATTATGATTGGATAGGATCGTCTCCTCGAGGAAGGAGGCAGTTCTGGATGGTAAAAATGGGCTCCTCTAACACCTCCCCTTGAAGATTTTCGGGTTTAACCAGAAGAATACTTTCGAGGGTAGACTTGAATGGGCTTGATCGTTTTGGCGCATCTGTTTGATCGTCGTCTCCACGGTGTACAAATATATACATATATATATTTATATACATTCAACTATCTATATTCAGTTATATATTTCTATATATATTTATATACTTATATGAAATGTATTTACATACACGTTTATGCACTGTTGTAAATCCTTTCACCTGCTCACTCACTTAGCTGCACGAGTAGTTATTTGTTAACATGTTGAATTTTTCAGGGTTTGTTGCGTTATTTTGAGATTGCTGAACTTTGATTGATGTTGAAAGGTGACCCTTCGCTTTGCTCCTCCCAAAATAAATCATATTACTCATTCTTGTTCTTACACCGTCTACTTTCACCGATTACCTTACCCCTATTTAGTCCGAGCCCTGCAATTCTCTAAATGCCGAAATTAGACATTTTTCTCCTGTATTTCCCTCGAGTAGCCTGTGATTCCCCTCGTTTCTCGATTCGCGAGCGTTTAGTTTACATTGACGCAACAAGTAACAATTTGTTAGAGTGAACTCAACCCGTTTGATCGTCCATCATTGCTGATCGATGTCTGGTCGCGCAAAAAAGAGGAGGCCGGAGAATGGAAAGGAAGTATTGGCAAAGAGTTTGATCTTTATTCCATGTAGATAGTTCCCGGAAAATGAGCAGAAAATTTCTCATGGTGTGGACGAGGTGGGGACGCATACACTTTCGCGGGGAATGCTTGGACTTCCCGACCGATCGCCACTCTTCGCTCAAATTCCAAAGAATTTTGAGGAGCTCGCGATATGCTCAACCATTGCGGAATTTTAAGTGTCCGGGCGGGGTGGGATGTTTCCTCGCGCGGGATATATCAGTGAAACGAAGCATGGAGAGCGGAATTACGCGATAAACGAGAGACCGTAAAACTGACTATGTGAGCTACGGCGTACAATGGAACATATGATATTCCAGCATAACCTTCTATGTGACGTCAATAGCATTGTGTAAATTGATGAAGTATATACCATACGCAAACAGCTGTTATAAAAAACGCGAGAAGAGATCGATTGTAAGCTTTCTCTGGTATACGATTACTGCCGGATTTAAATTATAATTAACTCTGTACGGCCGATATATAAAATGAGAACAATGATTGACAATACCGAGAGGTTGCCTGGTGGTCCATCAGGGAAGAAAATGGAAGAGATGCGACTCAAGGTTATTATGCAATCATGAGGCGAACGGGTTGAGTTGAGTTGCTTTCTAAACAATTTCAACATGCTCAGTTTTTGCATGGTGGTTTACAACGCAGACACACGAGCTATCAATAAGTATGTGGTAGGGGCGTGCCAGGATGATTGGGTTGTTACTAACGGGCATGCATATCGACATCCATACATGTTGACGATAGACTTGTTTTCCTGTTTGCTGGCAGGCGTAAATATACAAGACGTATCCTGAAATAGGTATTTTTGATCGGTTCGAGGGGTGCGTGACGTAAGATCATGCAACACAGAGGGTTTTTCGTCAGGTGCTATTAGGTCCGTTTTCAAAGATAACGTCCTCAGATAAGTAGGGCTTGAAAATGGACAAGACGTTCGTCATTGTTAGGAAAGTTTCTAAGTTTCGTTTGAATTGGTGTATATACTTACGGATCTAATTGCACACGGGATTTTGTTCCAAATGTAGGACTTTTTAACTAGGAAAAAATTTGAACGCAGATTTTCCGGGATTTAAGAGCTGCCAAGGTGAAGTCCTTGTTTCTGAGGTTATACTTCGACCTGTGTTGTGAACGAGTCGTGAAGCTGACGGTGAATTTATTGCCATAGACCAGATTGTACATGAATGCGAGGTTAAGCTTGAGCCGCCGTAACCAAAGAAGATCGAGTGCAAGCGTCCGGCAGCGTTCTCTGTAGGTAAGAGAAGATGGATAATCCGATAAGCTTTTCGTGAATGCACGTTGGAGGCTTTCCAGAATTAGCCTATCAGACTTGCGCAGGTGGCCATATATGAACGTGCAGTACTCAAAATGGGGTCGTACACATAGATTATAATGGTGTAATCGTACAGCAGGTAGGAAGAATGAGTGTTTAATGTAACCTATCGTCCTTCTGGTTTTAGCGACTAGGAACGATATGTTTTCCGAAGTTGAATGAGTTTAAGTAGCATAAACCGGGGTCACGTACTGAGTTGGCGGTTGCTGTGCTATGACCGTCCAGCTTTATGGATTCATCCGGTACGTGACAAACACGCACACCGACAGTGGATTTATTGGCTGAAAATTTCATCAGCCAAGTTTTGAAATCAAGTCTTTAATGACATGAAGCCCTCCCGTGTATTTTCCAAACATAGATTCAGATTGCCAGGAAGAAAGCTGTAAACAAGTTTGATATCATCAGCATATAGGAATAGTTTGCCATGCTTGAGAGAAAGTATCGGATCCAGAACACTTCCTTGTATCACCCCACTGGTGACTGATCTGGGCGTTGAGCTATTGTCTCCTATTTTCACTGTAAGGTATGAGGAAAGCTAGCTAAACAATGGTTCACGTATACCAAAGGAGCATAAGACGCTTATGCGGCACACGATCCAGAGCCTTCGCTATGTTCAACAGTATAATGATAGTCGCTCCTTCGACGTCAGTAAACTCCGTCACATTGTTAAGAACCTCTAGTTGGCATGTCATGCAAGAACACTCCTCGAGAAATCCATGCTGGTAGTAGTTTGTAAGGTTTCGTGATAACAGGAATTCGACCATGCGGAATTTACTTATCCTTTCCAACACCCTAGAACAAATTGAAGTATGGTTAATGAGACGGTAATTGCTGACGTCATGTCGCGATCCACTTTTATGGCGAGGCTTACTTGTAGAGTTTTTTCCACCGAAGAGGGAAGGAACCTGATGTTAGAAAAAGTGTACAAATATTAAGCAAAATCAGAGGGACGTCTTTTCCTCCGTGTTTTAGAGCAACGGGGTGAATGCCATCAGGACCAGGTAGGTGAGAAGGCTCGATAATGGCTAAATGAGAGCGTATTAGCCCTGCATCATTAAGAATATGGCTTAGGAACGTACTTGTACTTACAGGAAAAGGTGGGGGCAGTGAGTGTCCTTCAATGTTGAAGGAAGCAGCAAAATATGAATTAAAAACCTCACAGTTTGTTACAGGATCATCTACATTGGTTTTGTCCTGTAGTGTCACTACCGAGGTGGCAGGGTCTCTCCCATAATTTCTATGTCTTATCAACTGCGAGCTCTTATCTGTGCTGTTAAGCGCACGTTTCTCTCCACTTTTGTGGAGCAGTTTGGTTCTATATTTCATGGCATTGAACATTTTATACATTTTCATGATAAGAGAGAAATCGCATGTTCTCCGGTACCGTGACTTAAGACTGTTGGGCCAACCTTGCTCCTTTGGAGTGAGAATTATGCCGTTGCCATACACATTACAACGTTCTGACCTCTACGGAGCTAAGATGTTTATGCAGGAGCTGAAGTGTTCAAGAAATGTTTCGGTTGCAATACTAGGGTCAGATGTAAGAAAAAATGTATTCCATTCCAGAGATCTCAGCAATGTGGCAAACACGTTCCAGTCGACGAATTTAGTTTGGCGGTAGTGTGTGACGGTCGGTTCTTTAACTGTTTTTAGGTCGAACGTGAAGTTGACTATGTTGTGATCGCTTCCTGGAAATTGTTCCAAGACGGATACAGTAGCAGAAGAGATGCCTGTAGTAAAGATACAGTCTAAAGTGTGGTCTTGTCTAGTGGGCGCTATAACATGTTGGCGCCATCCGTTTATTTGGATACGCGAGGAACTCAGCATGATTTGCAGGGGCTGTGAGGGAGATCCAAGAGATATTAGGCATGTTGACGTCTCCGCCAATGATTTTGTACTGTGAAGGTAAGGTTGATACATAGTTCGGTCAAATAATAAGGTTCGTCATGTCGTCCTGAGTGGCGTTAGCTGGTCTGTAGACACATCCTAAGAGTATTTCACAGAATCCAGTTGACACTAACAGTCACAAGCAGCCAACTATCATACGAAGACATGGCTCAGCGAGTATGGTAGCAAACTGTTGTTCCCTTAGGTGAACTAAACACCCTTCATCTCGGCGTACACCACGAATTCTGTGGAGCATATGATAATCTATAGCGTTTAGTTATGTGTCTGAAGTCTCAGGGGTGCACGAAGCTTCAGTGATTAGAATAATATAAGGATTATATGAGAAGATAAAGGATCTGAAGATATGCATCTTAATTGGCGGACACACAATTAAAAGCAATATACCTTTTGCATTCTTCTTGCTAGGTATCATTTTCATACTTTAAAAGTGTCTAAAACAGAAATATCTTCGTGATTCATAGACTCTGGTGACAATGCTTGGACTGATGTCCTTATGGAGAGCTCATTAGAGAATGTTTGGGTGTCACCTGCGTTTGACACCAAGGCAGAAAGTGTTGGGAAAGTGCAAGTAAGTTATGGTTGGGTAGTGGAACCATGAGGGACGGAGTTAGCAGGGGTGGTTTGAAAGGTATGTGACCCTTCAAAAAAGGGTAAGGCTGAGGAGAATCGGTCATGCTCACCTGCTTGTTGTCAAAGAAGAGATCGCGGATTGCGTTCAGGTGAGCATTCTAAGTGTAAGGTCTACCCGTATTGAAAGGGATGTTGAACATAAGGTAGACAACTTCAGGGGGCTCCGGTTTAGCCTTACGTGAATAGATGCGTCACGCGAGAGACGGTTATTACCAGGCAAAGGCCTGGAATTGGGGGTTGGTAGGAGATGCATCTTTTTATTCGCCAGTTACGGATTTGCGTTTTCTTGCTTGTTTATTCTCTTATGATGCACAGGAGGAAACCTCGGGCGACCCGTACGGTGATGATTTGGAGAGGGTTTGTTATCACGGGCACTACATTGGTGGTCGTTTTGTGGTTTCCTACGGGATTGGTTGAAAGTTGAGACACCGACGTGTCTTTGATTAACAGACCGCCTGTGTGCTGTCTTATTTGAGGCAGTTTCCGCGCAGATAGTTTGCGGTCCAGACGCTTCATTGATTCCTATATGAACACAGTCATTTGTGTGCCCTTTTTGCCCGTTGATTCCTCGACCCGACTCTCGACACGCTGTTCGGGCTGTCAAAATCTACTGTGAGATTAATCAGGTCAGCAAATTTGCTCTCTTTGATGGCGTCAACATTGTCAATAGGATCGCTGGTGCATTCGAACGTAATGCAACAAGGCCAAACTGCGCGATCTTTGGGACCCAGTTTATCATCTTTGGATATCGTTGTACCCTGTTTCGATGCGTCCTGGATTACATGGTTACAGATAGAGACGGAGGTCCTGCCCAGAAGGAGATTTTGAGGTTTCCTTTCAAGTGGCATTCTGTCCTCTATAATTTTAACAACTTTAGCCAGGTTTTAGACTTATTAAGGTCCTGGCTCTGTATGAACTGTTTTGCAATTGCCTCGCTATGGAATTCGAATACTATCGGGCAGCAGAACTCTTGTGTTCTCTTACGAAAACGAATGCAGTTATATGATGTTGGATCTATTTCAGTAACCTTCGAGAGTATCTCTTTAGTGCTTTCTAGGTGCAGCCTATCTGGCACATTGCATACAATGACACTGTTTGAGCAACGCACCCGTATTGTGACTTCTGTTACCAATATGTTGATGAACATACTTGCGCTCCGAATGTTATTCATCTTGGGATTTTCGGACACTTTGAAAATGTAAGACAACGAGACAAGATTCTCTTTTAGGGAATCATTTGAAATATGGCTTGCCCTCAATTGGGCGAGCTCTGCATCTAGCTTAGATACCTTAACAAATAAATCCGCCAATACGCTATCTACAGGAACAGAACAGTTTTTAATCTGAGGAGTGGGAACCACCAGGTTATCTTCACTGCCTTTAACGGCAGTAACCTTAGGAGGGCCTACATAAGTTCTGCACCCAGAACCTCTGTCTTTGGGACAATCATATTTGCTTTAGAGCTTGATATTGTTGTTTTGGCGCCAGCGGATCTTGTATGACGTGTGATTTTGGTCACCATGTTTCGTAAATATAATTATATTTTTTGGGTAGACTTGAACGTAAGTGGAATGTGACCAGATGATATAGAATAGTAGTATCACCGATAACAATTACACGAGAAACTTCAAACTAAATATTTACGCAGTAATTACTCGTCCTTTCTGATCAGGAGGCGCTTATGAGGCACATGATCGAAAACCTGTCAAGCATTAATGAGTATGACAACTGCCGCATTTTCTACGTCGACTGTCATCGATATATGGTTTGAGAATTCCAGCGGATAGGTAATAAAAAACCGCTTACTAAGTAAAATGTTTTGTGGAAGGTTTTATGTTTTTGTGGTCTTAAGAACTCGAATGCGTGCAACTTTATTATCCTGTGAAACATTTTGAGCAGATTGGCGTGTGGTTGATGGGACGATAGTTACTGACGTTCTCCCTTGGACCACTCTTGTGTCGAAGCATAATGGCTGAATTTTTCCAGTGAGGCGGGAAATTGCTAGGTAAAAGTGATAGGTAGAACAAGTTGAGTAAGATGATGGGTATATCCTCAACCCTCTGCTTCACGACCGTCGGTGGGATACCATCTGGTCCACGATGGGTGGAGGGCTCAATGGTTGCTAACTGGGAACGAATACTTCGAACATCAACCAGAACGTTACTCAAAACGTTATCTGTTTTTGACAGAATATCGGCAGATAATGAGGTGTTTTCTACGGTAAACGAAGCAGAAAAATGTGAGTTGAAGTTTTCTCACATCGCTACAGGGCCATCAACAACCCTTTTGTTTTTGGGAATGATAACGTTTATAGCAGGGTTCCTCGTCATATTTTGTCTGTTTCGTTAGTTGCACTAGTTTTGCGCATCTCTGCTCACTGCGGAGCGCGAGTTTCTCTCAGGTTGCATAACTGAGTTGCGCCTGATATTCTTCGTGTTCAAACATTTTGTTCATTCGCATCACCAGGGGAAAATCTAGTGTTCCTCCATACCTCGACTCAAGCATTCTAAGTCTTTCTTTTGCGGTAAGGATTTTTCCTTGTACATACGAGCCGATGCGTTTTGATTTAATGGGGGTCAGGAAGTCGGTACAAAACGTAATAGGTCTGATAAATTCTTCGGTCGCTATGCCTGGGTCTGATGTGCGAAAGAAGGTATTCCTGTTTAAGGATCTCAGTAGGGGAAAGAAGGCATTGCAATCAGTAAAGTTGAGGACACGGTAGAATGCAATTATCGGTTTTGTAGCCATATTGAAATCAAACGGACATTTCAAGACACTGTGGTCGTATCCTAGAAATTGTTGTGGAACAAATATTTCTACGGACGAAATATCTATGGTGGATATGGGGTCCAATATATGCCTCTGTCTGGTGGGCGTCAGGAAATGTTGGTTCTAACCATTCAGTTTATTGCATGAGAGGAATTTGGCCTGTTATGCTGGAATGCAGAATGAGGCCCAGGAGATAGAAGGCATGTTGGACACATGACTCATCATCTCCACAAGGTCACTCGAATCGTTGTTGGCAGCATTAGGCGGTCTGTAGATACATCCTGTAAGTAGCTCGCGGGAGCCGATAGAGACCATTAACCATAACGAGTCTTCCATTTTATGAAGAATAGATTCATCAGGTGATACTGCGAAAAATCGCTCTTCTGGATAAATAATGCATCCAACTCATCGTCATGTGAGGCGATCCTTGCGGAACATGTGACACCCTACGATACTCCTCTGACTGCCTGAGGTGTCAGAAGAGCACATACACATAATTCCATATATATAAATAATCTTGTGTATATACAAATATATACTTATTCACATATATATGTATGTGCATATACCTACACATGTAAACATGCATAAATTATCGTGGTGCCAGTTCCTATGTTCGTACGCCCAAGTTTCCCCCAGCCTCATGTTAACTTGAATCGGAAGTCGCAGTGAGAGGAGCGTGAATCAACAAACGAACTTTGTTTAATGATTTACACACCGTCCATAAGCGCAATTCAACGCAACAAGTAAGAATGCTATGCAGTTGAACGTGAGAGAACTTTGGGCACGACCCCACGGTAGCCGCCAGAGAGGACGGATGTCGACGGAAGTTCCAGTCGACCTTCAGAATTCAACGGCAATAGCTAAAATATTGTTATCCCAATGAACGTAGCCTACAGTATCAGGGATGACGCGGATTCATTATACAGCTACGAGTAAAACTGCGATACCTACCTCAACACATTAACTTTGATGCTAGTGGTTTGTAGTAAATTTGCATTCATAAGGTTATGTGAACCGGCGCGGCGGTACCGACAAGGCAACTCTCACGTCGCAGAGAGTTTAGATTATGGGGACGTCGAAGGTGATCTCACTACAGTAAACAACTGCACCATATATAATAATAGTAATAATGGTGGAATATATCTCAACGCATCTGTGAGAAACACGCTCAGATAAGCGTGATCAGTGCACACATTTTAACGTGAACCCCATAACGTACACTTAATTGTTAATTGTACAAAACACCAACCATGGAGAAAAAGTAATAAAACAGACAGAATAACAAAGGAAAACTCTAGTTTATGGAGGGGCAGTTGGCTCACTTGCTTCTAAAACGATAGTTCTCAAGATTTTCAATAGTTGACAAAAAAATTTTGAGTCGTTACACCAATTCTTGTTTCAAAAGGTTAACGTTGGCCTTATGTTCAAGGTCATGCCAGAAAAGAGATTTTGCAACGGGCAACCGAAACCAGCGAGCGCGCACGAATTGAATTTGTGTGTGACGGGGCGTGCTGCTGTATTGTCGTTGCTGTTTTAGCTTACGTTTGTGTAAGTCGTGTGCATGGCTTACTGGGCCTTCGCCTCATGTGTGTTTCTCATTTTAAAACTGTTGTTCGAACCCCTACTTCGGTAGAACGCCGTCCGCTGGTGCGTCCACGTTGCCAGAATGTTGGTCAGCGAAGTAACGGGCATTCGAGGTAAAGTCGGCTGGCCTGCATGTTACAATTTTTCAGGATGGAGAAAATGAACAGTGAAAGAATTTCGCCATTAGTTGATATGGATAGCCTCGGAAAAATATGTAGAAACTTTTGGGAAGATGAAGGAAGATAGGTGGGTACCAATTTTTCCGGAGTAATGGACGATCTTCTGGACTGGACTCCGTTATTTCCTTAAATCGACGGAATTTCACGGGTTGTCCAACAAATAAGGGATTTTGATTTTCCGGACGTTATGGAATGTTGCCTCGCGTTAGAAATTGTCAAGGAATCGAGAATGGAAGGCGAAATTACGTGATAAGCAGAAAAACGTAAAATGGTCATGTGAAATATGACGAATGATGGAGTCTGATATTTTCTGGCTAAATCTTTTATATAGAATTTACAATTTTGTGCTAGTTAATAAAATATATATCTCTAACAAATGCTTGTTGTCGTATAACGCGAAAAGTGATCGATTCACAGATTTTGCTAGTAATTGATTACAGCCGAATTCCGATGTCGATTTACTATGTAAGGCCGTTATGTAGAATGGTAAAGATGTTTAGCAACACGGGGAGATTATCAGGTTGTCTGTTAGGATAGGAAGAGACACATTTATATGTAATCTTATGAGGCGAACAAGTTAAGCTGTTTTAACTTGCACAGCTATTGCGTAGTGGTTCATACCTATACACAGCTGATAATCGTTGAGTATGGAGTAAGAGTGTACCAGGATGGTTTGGTTACTACTAACGGGGATGTTTAAGGTGTTGCCGCATGTTGGCTGTCATTTTGTTATGCAGCGGCAATTTTTCGACAAAGCTGTGCACAAGATCTATCCTGCTGGAAAAATGATAAGTTTCGAAATGAGGAATTTCTCAAATGGTGAAGTTGATAGCTTTGATCAGTTTGAGGTGTGTGTGGCGTTACATCCTGTGGTATAGATTCACCCTCCGTTATTATCAGATTAGATCAGACGTTTAGATGTAATTAGGTCCGTTTTCAAAGATATCGCCTTCAGGCAAGCAGAGTTTGAAAATCAACATGACGTTCTTTAATGCCAGGAAAGTTTCTAAGCTTCGTTTAAATTGATGTATATTCTTACTGGCTCTAATTGCATGTGGAAGTTTGTTCCAAATGTAGGTATATTTCACTAGGAAAGAATTTGAACGGAGATTTTTGAGGGGATTTAAGAGTTGTCAGAGTGAACCCTTTGTTTCTGATGTTGTATTTTGAGTTATGATGAAGGCGAACCGCGAGTTTGACGGTAAATTTATTGATATAAACTAGATTATACATGAGCCCAAGGTTTAGCTTGAGACGCCGTAGCCAAAGAGGATCCAGTTCGAGCGTCTGGCAGCGTTCTCTGTAGTTTAACGAAGACGCATAACCCACTAAACCTTTCGTAAATGCACGTTGGAGACTTTTCAGAGCTGGCCTATCAGACTTGCGCAAGTGACTTTATATGAACGTGCAGAACTCAAGTTGGGGTCGTACGCACGGCTTATAAAGGTGCAGTCGAGCTGCAGGGAGGAAGGATGAGTGCCTAATGTATCAAATCGTTTGTCTAGTTTTAGCTAATAGGAAAGATATATGTTCAGCAAAATTGAATGAGTTTGAGTAACGTATACCTAGGTCGCGGACTGAATTGGCAGTTGGAATAGCATGACCATCCAGCTTTATAAAGTCCTCTGGTATATGACAACCGTGTGCGACAATGGTGGATTTATTGGCTGAGAATTTCATCATATGAATTATTATATTATCTAATTATAACATGTAATCTTATATTATACCCTATATTTATATGCACACACACATACATATTCATTTACATATATCTTCATGCCTTCATATATGTGCATATACACTATGTATGTAAGTGAGTATATCAACGTGTGCAGTTATCCACCTCCATCGAGGAGAAACAGTTATACAATGAGAAAATGGCGCCTCAAGGCCATACAGTGTATGTTTACTCTTGTAACGATTAAGCCGGACATTCTGGCTCCGTGTACTCGTTACGCTTGCGAATTCACTTCGTGCAACGTGGAGACGAACGCAATTACCAGCGGAACCGTAGCATAGTAACGTCCGTGTACATCGTAATTAGGCACGCAGGTAAGCAAAAATTTCGCAACTTCTGGTTGAGAAATATAATTACTTTACCCGCCACAGCATGAATGAGAGACCGGATTTTTGAATAGATGCCAGTTCTTCTTCTTCTTCGGGCGTTCAGGGGTTTTCGTGTGCACCGGCTAAAGCGTAGACGCTTTTGCGGCACATGAATTCAAACCTGAAGCAGACTCAGGAACAGATATTTCAGCATCGCGTGTTAAATCCGTGATGTCAGGTAGGTTGAATGAGATTTGGTCGACACTGCAATAAAAGAAACCCTCAGTTAAAACGAGTATTCAGTGTATATTACCGCTAAGATTGCGCAGTACTACTCTACTATAAGGCTGAAGTTCATCAATACTATGATAAACAACTTCAGCAAATCGCGCACTGAACATCTTGGGACACGTCATGTGAATAGTCTTGCTGGACATGCTCCCGTTGTCGTACGAGCTGCATTCCGGTATTGCATCAAAAATTATCGACGCCTTGTCAACTTCGGCAGCATTTGAGAAGGATTTTGCGTTCTTCGAAGTAAACATGTCGCTTTCAATCGCACCACTGACTGAGGGTGTTCAGATGCAGTCGACAGTCTGTCTTCAAACCTTCGTGTTATCAGTAATCAGCGAACGGCGTGTTACTTCTAAGCTGAATGTCTCTGAAGATGCAGTAGTTGTGGAATTGGCACACAGTGAAGCTGCGAGAAACAACTCTGTTCAACGTGATCACGATTCAAGTGTGATCAACGCACAGTATTTATCCATAAATGAACCATACTAATGCGCACATAAACGCTGTCAATCTTAATTTGATATTGAATATGAAGGCCATCTGAATTTTGTGCATACATATGACGCGTGCATTTCGAGCAAAGTCTACATCAACATGTGGCTATCAATGTGTCCAGCGCACCAATGGCTTCGTTTTCCCAATATAAAGCTGGCCGGAATGTGTCATACAAAAATACTGAAAGAAGCGTAATTTCAAACTACATCTAACATTAAAGCAGAAACTATCCTCAAGAGCAAAGGCGTGACTTTGGACTGTTTGAAACATCGGCTCACACAGTCTTGTGAAAAGTAATTCAATATGACAAACTTTGGAGTGAGTCTGTGGAACAAGCGTACCATCTTATTTCCCGGTCCGCGGCTTCAAAGTTTTTGAACTGCAATCCTCTGCCCTCTGATCACTCCCTTTCTGTTGACGGATTTCAAGTTTGTGGTATAATGTGGTTATTTTTGTTCTGAATCGCCTTTGATTACTTGCAACGGTTGCGCACGTCCCAGTGAGCTGGCCAGAGATGCGTTGAAGAATGCACACTACCGTCGTCATTAATTGGAAGCATTTCGGAACAAGTGTAACGTTTCGGGAAAACATGCTCATTAGTTGCATTTCATTCTCTGCGTTTTTCCGAACTAACAGAATGGAGATATATTCCCTTATCGGAAGTCAGAGTCACTCAACTTAGTGCTAACGATGGGGCTGAAAGACGATCGGAATTTTCAATCTCTTCATAGCGAGTGCACCTGCAGGAGCCATCGGTATGTCGTACGCACTTGAACAACCGATAGTGGGTTTCGTCAGTGTGCTGAAAGAGCAATTTTTTTATAAGAAAATACATGACTGCTGAGGATATGGGTGGGGATTTGCCGGAGTGACAAATGAAGTTCAATGCCCGAGGGTCACTTGTAACTGTAATAAACAGCAGGCGATCCTCACTGAGTATGAGCATAGCCATAACTCTCTGTATCACGAAGCCATGAGGTACGCAAGGCTGTATGCCCTTATTTTCCTAGCGCAACATGTGTGCACGCAGGAGGCGCATCCGCAGTCAAGGTAGAAGGAATCTCAGGTTCACACAAGTTTGTTCAAAGACGTGATCAGGAAAAGGGGTCTGGTTTTCGTAGATGATTCCGAGTAGAACGTGAGTAATATTGGGGCAAACCCACGGACCAGCGCAACTCATCAACAGCATCTGAATTAAAAACCCTAGATATAGGTGAAGATAGCTCACGGTCAGGTCGGAGTCCGGTTTCATCAGCTGGACATCACGGAGAGTGCAATTCTGTGGCAACAAAAAAACACTTCGTGGGGTTACTGGCGACCATGTGAACACCATGTTTCCATGTCACGTAGGCAATCCATCATTGTGAACACGTTTAGCATAACTACGTACAGAAACGTAATAACGATGAACTGCAACATCTTCAAGATTAGCACAGATAGCTTGATGCACCTCGAAATGGTACCTCTCTCCTAGACACGAAATCGAGGTAAAATTATCTCACGAACAAGTCGGTTAAACCATCAGTTTTCTAAAGCCTGAAGCGTGTCCAAGAATAGATCTTCTGGAGAACAAATGTTAGAAACTTCACTGTGTAGAGGAAAGCTCACTAGAGATTGACACCACCGAACCGTCTCCATGCAGTGCGTAGAAAAGTAACGACCGCCGAATTTGAAAGAAGATTTTGACCGAAAGTTCTAAGGTGTTAGTTCGTAAGTTATACAATATGTAAAACAATCGGCCACGTAACTCAAACGTGAAGGTCACTGTCAGTAGTAAAAATGCGTCGTAGATCAAAAATCGACTGCTTGCGTGACCGTGTTAGTAATGCAAACGAAAACAGCAGTGGTTCATCTCGGGCAAGGCACGCCATCAAATGCAAATATGTTACACGGTGGCCTCCAAACGAGTAAAACACTATGTACAGGTATGTATTGTTAAGTTGCAAACTCGAGAGAGGGTTATGTGCAAAGGGGCCAAATAAAAGGTTTAGGCACTGGAAACCTCGGATAAGAATTTTTCAACAGATCCGGCGACCACGTGACACACTGCCTGCCAAAATTTTTCCGAACACTTCAGCTCTGTGAATGACATTGGTAAGATATAGCTCATCTAATGTCGGGCTCCTTGCAGACATCCACAGCACACTGCTTTTGGCTCAGATTTAATAGATTGCTGCTGTGCACCAGGAACCCTTTTGAAAAAACCCAGCCTCCTGATCGATTGACGTCATAAGTACTGCGGATGAGAGCCGCTCTCCATGACTTTCATCCTACATTCTCGTCACGAGCGAAATGCCGAGCAGCCGCTTCAAAATTCGGCGTACTTTGGTCTATCTCGCGGCAGAAATAGACAAACGGCGTGAGGTGCACCTAGAATGGCATCGCTCCCTTCACTGGGTCCTTCAATCGCAATACCCTCTAGAATACGCAGTTAACACATGCCACGCCTCAAAATTCCTGCTTGAGCCTCTACACAAACTGTACGGATTAATAATTCTTAGCCGCAGAAACATTTAACAACAAAGCTGATAAGTCAGTTGTTCGTTGGGGTTGCACGATGTCACCTATCTTTAATGCGCTTCTCTGGTGACCGGTGTTTGTTGAAGGCTGATAAGGTTTAAGCTGACTCAACCAAGCGATGGCTTTCAACAGCTCATGCCATTTGGAATACGTGTACCAACACGGCAACCATCCATCAGATTTGTATCGAATTTTTGAACTACAATCATGTGAAAATCCTACCCAACCCAATTCCTTCAAATATTCACCCCTCTGCATTCAACCTCCCCTGTCTCTGGACGTTAATTTGACCTTGACCTAGACGATTTTGGTGGTTGTGCGAATAGCTAATTGTCGGTCATTGTACTTCATTTGAGTGGTGCGTGCACCCCCTTTTTTGGAGCTCGGCTCATCCCTGTTGTTTTGAACCTGTTGACTGCTCGGAAGAGCACTTTTGGGTATGAATGTCTTATTATGTGATTATAGTTCATATTTAGCCCGTTCAGCAACAAATTATAACTCATTCCCTGAAAACGACCTGTCGATCGAAACTGTTGAGGTTGTCTGAATATTCACTTTGATAATTTGTTCAATAGTACCGTGGCATTACGATCCAATCTTGTTTTGAATATTTGGGATCATTGGTTTATTGCTACGCGTTGCTCAACGTCTTTGTGGAAGATCGTACAAGATTTACTGGTGGCGTTTAATCGTGATGCAACCTTCTTTCACTGAAAACCTATCACAAGCTTGAAGTTATAAGTACGTTGGTCAACAAATCCGGCGATTTTCTGAGAAACTCCGAACGACTAAACCGCCATGTGCATACTACACGGTTCTCACTGTATTCAGTGCTTTATCTGCGGTATTATCACACGACCGTACACACCTGCGCTACCCTGGGTCGGTGACATAAAGGGTAATGACAGTATATTTACGATGAACCTGCTGAAACGTGTAACAGCATCTTGCATAAAATGAAACACGATCATCAAGTCCTTCAAAAAATTCACGTTTTTGAAACAAACCTTCAAACACGACTTAGTCATCTGAACATAGGAACAACAAATACAGCTGATGTCAGTTCGAGCAGAAGAATGCAAACTGGTTTGAGATGTGTTAGCGGAGATTTGGAAAAGTGTTCCGCAAAGATTCGACCATTGTCGCTACAGAAGCAAGTCTAGGTAACTGCGGCATACACCAATTCAAACAAGTCACAAAACACATGCAGGTCAACGCTTCACAATCTTCTCGGATCTTACAGTAGGAAGCAAATCTCTTAGCGAGACAACCTGAACACACCGCGCCACTTTGATCGACCGGCTCAGCTCTGCTGGTATGGTCCCACTCAGCCAATCAGATTGCAGTCGTGCGGTCGAACACCTGCGCGATACTTGAACTGTGTTTTCTCACGTTGCTTTCTAACGCTCCGCATAACATGATTTGTTCTGTCTCTGTGACTGCTATGTCTGATTGTCTTATTCGATTCGCTTTGTGTCTGTCGCCCACTTACGGTAGCCGTTTCTCCAAAGAAATTCAGAGCCCGTTTGGCCTAGTTTTGTCTCACTCTGCCAACAAACGGTGTTACAGAGTCTCTTCTCACTTCCAGGTTTTGGGTCAGGTGTCTGAGTGCATAACCAATGTGACGATTCACTAAGTACACACTTAGAAAACTGCGTTTTGCGTGTACAGGAATAAAGACCACCAGATTCAGAACAAGAGCGATCGGGGTTTCTACGTTTTTCTCCATGGCAGTCCGGTCGTAAGAGATTTTCTGACACCCCTCCACAATTTCCCGGGAATTTTGATCTATGGCACACTGAAGAAACTATTATTGGCGAGTCAAATAACCTCTCAGAGGTGCGATCGTTAAAAGCGTCGAATAGTGACGTGACAGTGATCAGGCCGCCATTTCCTACAAGTACCCTGAGTCCCATGGCGTGCGACCCTTTAAATACTCTTCTTCAATAGGCGGTGAAATTGCCAATATTTCTTACATCTAGGCGAGGGCCTGATCAGGAGCCACCCAGCGTATGCAGCAGGCTTTACAAGACACGCACCTCTCGTAAGCACAGATGAGAATGGCTGTTGTGTCGGGTAGCTTGCGGCGTAACCAGGTGGCCGAACTGCGATGAGTGTAAGGCAGGTCCTTGCACAATGAAATGAGAAACGCTGATGTCTAAATAGCACTTTTTCCAGGTTTCTTCGCAAGGCGTGTCGTAACCGAGTGCCTCATAAACAGCCACTGTCCACCGAATACCGTCAGTGCAGACCGCAGTCGGTACAAATAACATCCATGCAACAACCAAAAATGGTGGTAATGCCGAGAGACAGAGAGCATAGCACCCAAGTTCGCTGTTCAGAGAACAATACATCTTCGTGCCATCATCTCCACGGTAAGTGAACAGAAATTATCGTCGTGACATAAAAAATGCACGGAACGTTTCATAAGTAGAGTTGGTGCAAGGAACCCAACAGAGCCTACCCATCACCACCAACTCCTCCCGCCATTCCAATGGGAAGCATGTCTGCACTCTTCAACCTCCCACGTTTCCCCTCTGGCGCCATCCTATGACGAGATGGCCGTAAGTTGTATTTGAGCCAACTATCTAAATTTGCCAAATGAACCTCCAGAACTAAGAGAGATGAAACACTGGAAGCATCCCCACATTGGTACTGCCATAGAAACATGGTCGGTGCCACGGACCAGTGATAATGGAATTTTTTCTCTAATAATTCTATTCACCTTGATGATTGTGAAAGAGTATGTGTGGTACGGGCCACTGTCTATTTTAGTATCAGGTTGCCCACTTCCTTTAAACGCAGCGGCAACATTCCCCACTCTGCGCGATGTTGTGTGCTTACAAATAGAGCTCCACAGCCACGATCCACTGTCACTTGGATTGATTTACAGCTCACCTTTGAGCTCACCTTTTGACGATGTGGCCCTTCAGTTTCACCCGGACAAATTCATTACTCTTCATCATTCCATTGCTTGTTTGTAACAAATTACTCTTTACCCCCCAGAATCGGCCATGGCACAATACTCTCAGCGAGCCGCAGGAGATGACCGTGGGATCTGTCGCTATTTGCGCTGCAGACGTTCTGGATACACCACGTGAGTTCTCTAACGAGACACCTTCTGGAGTCAATCTCTTCTTTGATGAATCTGGCAATCACAAACAGAATTCATTACGTTGATCAGCCTAATATTTGGGATCCCTTAGGCCATATGGATAAATAAATGAATAAATAATATATATTTCCCAACGCATGTGTGAGAANGAGGTACAACAGTCTGCGGGGAGACGGTTAGTCCACACATTCAATCGGCCTGACACGTTAATATGGCAAATCTTCTTGATTATTTGCCTCTGGCTACCAACATATATAAATTACGTTGTACGAGGTTGCATTATCATATGTTCCATGCAAGATTATAATAAGATCATCCAGCCCCACTCTTTCAAGAAGGATTCATCAGCTTCTTAACAGCTGTACGCGACTATTTATCACGAACTGGCGGCCCGGTAACCCGGGGGCATTAAATTATCGCAAGAAAAGCGCCGTCAGTGCAAGTCAGAAACGCATCGCAATCGTCACCGAGAGCAATCATGAGTGCTCAGTATGGCGCGCTCAAACAAAACCACTCTCCAAATATGCGCGACGCCATTGCAGGAACACAATTCCGGCGGAATTGACTCTGAAACCAACCACTTTGCGGAGCTTTTTGAGGATCGGCATGCTGCTTGAAAGTCTGACATATCACCTACTTTTTAGTGTCCATCCCCACAATTATAAAGACACCATTTTACATATAGACTTGACAACGCTTGACTTTTAGAGTTTTCCTTCCAGGTCCGACCCGTTTACTTCAGTGGCTTCGGATCAGGTTCATCCACGAATACTAGAGGAAGCGTCTTCTGTACTACCCGAACCATTTCGTAGCACTTCCATGTGGACTTCTACTGGTCTCCGCCCTAGGCAATAAAAGAAGGCCAACGCAAATCATGTTTATGAGTCGAGTGATCGGCACTCTCTCGTCGGTTACCGACGAGTCAGTCTAACGAGTTTTGCACGCGGAACCTTCGAGCATTCCCTCAAGCGAGCCATCTGGAAGCACCTTTCAGACAATGCTATCCACTCTGTACCTCAACAAGTTTTTCAGCAAATAGGTCTCATGTAAGAAAATTGAGGCTTTTGTAGATAGTGCAATGGTCGGAAATGGGCCACTGAGTAAATTAAGTGAATGCAGGCGCGCTCGGACCATTAAATGCAGCAGAAGAAACAGATTGACAGAGGGTGTCCACAGTTACTCGGGGTGGCCACCACAATACTCCAACCTATCAATATCCGAGAATCAGTGAAGTTGTGGAGGTACCGTGGGTTACTCACGATGTTCGTGGTACGACGAAGCCGTGCGTGGGTGAAAGGCCCGTGTCGACAACTGAATGTGCGAACTGAGAGAACGGTGAGTTGGGGTTGCACGAATTTGTATTTTGATGAAGATCTATTCTATAAAACTGGACGGAATTTAAAAGTTTCGTGAAAGCGTTGCTGCCGAAATGGAGTGAAAGCTTCGATGTACAATGGTAAAATATCTTCAGTTGGTAAAATAAAGTAAGACTTTGCAGCTCACCGTACGCCAGAGGTCACGCACTTATACAAAACACCATTCTCTTTGACTTTGTGAGAGCATTTGACCGGGTGCCACACGATCCATTTCCATAGAGAAGGGTCGCATACGGCACCAGACGTGATACTTATCGCTGGATCGCTTCGTTTCCTAGTAACATAACCATTCGTGTTGGGCCGGCTCTGGTCTTTCCTCCTTCGCAACTATCAAAGTGGTGTATCACAAGGAATCGTCCTGAGCCCACCGCCATCTCTGATTTATATCAGCGCATTTGCCAGAGAGGATTTCTAATCACTCATCTCTATGGGGATGGCGTGAAAATCGACTACTCCGGTGATCCCAACACCTTGGAATCCGGCCTCGATGCAGTTAAGTAGTATTCAGTAAAGCGAATTCCTCCAAGCAACGAAGAGGAATGTGCACCCATCTCTTGTTGAAGACCCTGACAACGTCTCCATAACACATTACACACAAACCGTAGTACATGATGCCAAGATGCAATGTGTACTTCTCCATCCGTCAAAAATAGCTACCAAAAAAGGATTCGGCGTATTGCACACGGTAATACATGCGATTCCCTAAAATATCAAGAAGGTCTTTCAAGCTATTTGCGAAGTTTCTGTCTGGCCATTGGTTAAATATGACGATCTAGTTGCTTATTTTGGTCCGATAAAAACAAATACGCCTGTGGTGTGCGACAAGTTTTGACATGAAGCGCAGTAGGTTTACCAAACGTTTCACGTAAGTCTCGGCTCGAAATCCTCGATCTTTACGCTTTGGAATAGCCAGAACTGCCAGAGGGCCTTAATATTACTTTTTTCTGGAGGGCTGACAGATGGTCTGTTTACTCCCGCAGGTTCATTTCGGCCAAGAGGTCACACCGGGAGATTCCTTAGAGGGACACTTCAAACGCTCTTATTAAGAACTCTTTTTGTTACAGAGTGATCTCCCGCTAGTACAACCATTCATCAGCTAACTTTAATAATTTCCTTGTACTTAATTAGACGTTAAACTGCTTGGTAGAGGCAGTAGTTGAAAAATGACGTCTTAAATTTTCTCAGGTCTGTTGCTCCCATGCTGACAATGTACCATGAGAAACCTGTGCAGTTCGGAAAAGCTGACGCTCGTGTAGTAATGAAAGAGGAACCTCACAAGTCCAGGGATTTTGAGCTTTTGATCTCAAACATCGCCCCTCAGCCAGCGAATCACTAAAAACGACGTTGCTATTGCTCGAACGCCTTCAAATTTATAACAAAATATGAACTCCAGGCTTCCACTGAGTAGTCAAGATGCTGCCCACCCATGTCCTGAACAAAGGTAACGAATCATTTGGTTATTACAAGCTGGGAATTTCGTGGGTAGGTACAGTGCAGGTACTGATGGCCCCTCGAATACCGGCCGTGTTTCGATTGGATTGTTTGGTGTCGACCCCATCATTGTTCCTAAATCCCTCATCCCTGTTTTCCACCCAGCATTTAAGACAACTGACGGCTCTCCGGTGTCCGAAGTTCTTCCTGTGTTCGCCTCTGGCGGTTGTTGGATCCAAACTACGTTCGCCAGTAGTTCAAACCCTACAGTCGAGCAGTGGAATATAATCATGTATATTTCTCAACGAATCCGCGTAAAGCTCACTAGGATGTAATAATAATAATGTATTTCTCAACGCATATGGTTATGCGCGATCACTG
>QNGE01005880.1:0-37700 GCA_008508345.1 Paragonimus westermani
CTGAATGCGAACGCTGCGATCAAATGTGAGTGTTGGTGAACTTGAAAACAAATTCGAATTTTTTATAATTCTAGAAAGCCTAGCAATATTCCATCACTGTATTTGCACTAGAAAACGATTTTTAGGCATTCTTTTCCAAAGAGAGACATTGCGGTCGATTTGTAGTCCTAATGGGAGATTTCAGTGACATATTCCGTTAACATTATCAAAATTTGACTGGAAATATATCATATCCCGATACTGTTTTAATGACGAGCTTCCATTCATCTCACTTCGAGCATGGCTTAAGTGCAGTTTAGCTGTCACTCACCTTTACTTGTGACTACCATTCAGATAGCCCTGTTCCCCTCAAACTAACATAGTAGCTGCCCCGTTAGCTCTTATCGATCTGCTCATGATGAGCAAGTCTCAGTCAAGTTGAATACATAAACTTCACTAAACTTGTACTAACGCTCAATATTTTTAGGTATCTGTGGCTGTCTGTGATTCCGTTCAATAGGAGCTAAATGAGTCTTTGTAAATGCGGAAGCTACGATCAGAGGTTAGCGGTATTCAAGAGCAAAGTCACTTTCAGGTAGTTATTTACTGACTAAAACGAAAATCTCAGCTGATAAGCTACCAGCCTGTGTATGTATGTAAACCGTTATTTTGTATTTCACCAATGGATTGAAGTAAACGTTTCTGTAAGTTTCAAGATGTTTACTTTTGTTCTGGTGAACAAAAAATAATATTCAGCTGTACATACGCAGTAAAATTTTAATTGAAATCTCGCGTGTGTAGAGCTGAACGAACATTTTTTGTCCAAGTAACAAGTGGACTAATGGATGAACTGATTGACATTTTTTCTGTTCACCGTTGAATTTAATTTGATTTGTTTCGGTTGACCGCACACTTAAACTTCCATCTTAGAATTTAGGTCTGTGGACAAAAGAAACGCAGTTCTTCTAGTTGCCTCTACTGAATCAGTAAAGCTACTTTCACATGAGTGAACAACTAAAATTAATTTTAGTATAGTGGTTAGTATTTTGAATGTCGCAATGAAAACGATGAAAAACACTTAAGTCACTTTCAAAGTTGAATTTGAATTCGTCGTCTTTGCTAATTTCAAAAAGATAGATTCAAGTTTTACTCTTCCCAAAGCAGCAGTGAACGTTCCAGTTCGAATAGGCAATCGTCCACCGGTTTTCGGTTCCCACACTGCGTCAGAGATGTTAAGCCATATCAAATCTAGTCATCGCATGTTTTGTCATGTCAAGGTTTCACAGTCTTATTTACAAGAAGCTTACCGTGTTTTGTGTATAACTAAAAACAACGTACTTTCTAATAGGAATAATGGTGTAGGTGAAACATTTTCACCTCAGAGCGGTCAGTACGCAATGATTTCACTTCCTCGTTGAGCAAATAATGTGAATGTTTCATGGAGCTAATCATATGAATGAGAAGCATTGTCATTATGAATGTATTGGCGATTCATACCCATCAGATATCACTCAGACTCAATTTTGCAACCTGAATATGTTTGTAGTTTTCTGATGGACAACGACAGAATACGATATAATGTTTTACATCCGTATAGGTCCCTCGGTCAACTGTTCTCAAGCAGACGTTCCTAATATCGTTCTCCAGTACAACACGTCTTTGTCTCCTCAGCTGTTGGTGATCACGTGACCAGAGTGTCGGACACAACGATACTGATCTAACAATAAACATTGCCAAATCACCACGTGTCAATGTTCAGTTTCGTCGGTTGTCTGACAATGATGTGAATTTTTGATAATCTTGAGGGAAGATATACAAATAGTTTGCGTAACGTAACTCACTAACTATGAGAAAAACTTCTGACCGGGAGTGCAGTATAGCGCAGTGATAAAAATGAGATGTTAAATCGTTATAGCCCAGGACACAGAATAACTTTTCTTGATTGTATATTTCAGCGTGTATAAGTCACATATTAGGCAATATATATTTTTAAAAATGCTCTGATCAATACAGAGGTAGTGATGTGACGAACGACTGCCCGCGATTCTTCCTTCTTAAGTCAATCCAGTTATTAATGTTGCATCAAAACGCACCATGAGACAAGTTGCAAAATCCACATAGTGAGGTTAAAGTGTAGCGTTAAACCGAATACCCGACTTTACTTAATTGGTTGAGCATACACCGAACGATCACTGAAAGTTATCTTGCCTGATTGTGGCCAAAGGCTTATGTGGTTGGAGGTTTTATGAGCAATCCGTGATCATGGAATTTGCTGTAGGTGAATAGTTTTTTTAAAGAACACAAGCTACGGTTGTGCAATCTGATTTTAGTCGTTTCTGTCTAGCTTAACTGTCTTAGATAAAGAGATTGAGAATAACACAACGTTAGGTGCAAGTTGTAATACTCTACCCTTCCTAAAGCGTTTTCTACGCTCCTAGCTTTGCGTTATTCACAATCTGTTTATCAGTAACACTTTAAACACAACGCCAAAACTGTTTGACTTCATTCTTATTAAATTTGGTGCGGATATTTTAACTGTCTTAGGTGCAGTGACGGCAACTCTGTGGTCAAGTTGGAGTGCATCGTTTCCGTTTGTGTAATGACCGATGTCGGTGAGACTTGCAGCAGTGGCGCTAATTGTCTTTCGGAGCCCCGTACGGATCCGGGCTTGGTGATGTTTCTTGACTCCTCGTAACGAGTGATTAAAAGGATCAACTGGATATCAAGGAACTGAATGGACAAGTTAACTGTAGTAGCCCACTTACTGCGAGGGCAATTTTGAGAGCGTTCTTTAGACAGTTCATCAAGCATAATATGTATTCTGAAAATTATTGGAGTTTCTCCAATAGACGATGCATTCGTCCAGATGCGACAGTAACTCAACGTTACTTTCTCAATCAATAAGTAGCTGGTTCACTCATCACAGCGGCACTCAAAAGACGTCTTAGTGGAACGCCGTGGTTTCGAGATAAGCGAGGGCAAGATTTTTGTTGGGATAGAAGGGAAGGAATTGATCGCGCCTCACATACGGGACTTAAGACCTCAGTCACATTACCACAGAGATCGGTAAACGTCGGTATGCAATTTGCGCAACATCGTGTATGGCGATACTTTGATGATACCTTTGTTGCCCACTCCTTAAAGGTTGTCAAAAACATCGGGGAATAATGGAGGAACCTATTGGGCAAACGCTTTAACTCAGTCGGCTCTCTCATGTCAATGCTGATCAAGTGAGATGTGTGATAATGGGGCCAGTAATTAATTTTCCTCATTTCTTTTCAATCCAGGCTAGCCGATGCTCTTTGGCTAGAATAGAAAGTGTCTAGTTATACGACCAGCTGCAACAGGAAAGCGAATATACGAACATCGTTCACTTGCCTACAGGCACAAACCTAATATTGTCATCATACTAAATCAACTACCTGAGGCTGACACTGTAACGATACGTCTAAGCGATCAGTAGATTCAGTGGTTAAATTGAGTTGCACTATATCTTCTCTTGAAGAAAACGTTATAACCAGCGCTTTTTCCAGCAACGGGCACTAGTTCATACGGATTTTTATCCAACGGGCTTGAAATGACGAATTATCTGGGGTACCCATTTCTTCTCCAATTACTGCGTGCCATTTTGAACCCTTGATCTGATGCGCTGCTCAAATAGATTTTTATTGCCAGATTTTCTGCCAGATTTTTTCCGTATAGTTTATGTGTATAAAACTGTTAAAATTATTGTCTTGACCTCCCTGTTGGTATACGAGCTACCGCACTAGCCACTGAAACGCCACTGTGTCTATACCATTTTCCATATCTGTTTCTATTTTAGGCACAAGATTTTCCATTACGTGCTAAAGCAAATCACTTTGGTGCATTAGAATTTCCACCTTAGATTCTTGGACGTGACGGCAAGAANACTTGCGTCCGCCAGCTCGAAGTCTACCACGACCCCAAAGCTCACGCCTATTGGACGTGAGATTCACAGACACCCCTAACCACTCGCAACCCTTTACCTGTCAAAGGAACCAATACGGTCAGCGGTTTGATGAATTAGTACGAACAGGGTCAGGTGATCTGTGCTACACTTTGGTATAGTCTATTTTTAGTTTAAAAAGTGGAACACAGTGTGAGATGAAAGGAATCGTGTGCTATATTAAAACGTTGATAGGTGGTTGCTGGCTCAACTTGTGAGTGTACGGTGAAAAGTGTTACTTAAATGCTGATGTAACAGGTGCAGTATTTAGATGGTAGACTGAAACTGATGTTAGTTTGCTCATAAATTCGATTACCGGCAGTGAACCTAAGGAGATTTTCATTGCTACTCCAGCTTATTGTCTGAGTAAGCGGGCTCACCTTCCGGTCGTTTGGTTTTCATCACACAAACATTTGATTACATTCAGCAAAGAAACTGTAGTGAATATCAGAGTTACGTCAGTGGGACTTGTCCTTTTGTTTATGATAGCAGTCTCCCCTGCTAAACCTACAAACACAAAAACGTCAGGAAGATTCCGACGTCAACATTTTTGCCGTTTATGCTCCACTGTTTACAGAAACCACTAAACAAAGACGTGATATGAAGAACTGCACACAAAAAGCAAGAAAGTTTCGCATGTGATTGTTCGCCTCATCACTACGCTAGGTATTTATGAACGGAAGGTTTAAAATTAGAATAAATGTCAATTTATTTTGATGAAAGTGAGTAACCGGAAATGTGCGTATATTTCAGTTGGTCCACCCAGGTATAGACATTTTTCAATTAAACATCATTCGGTCCAGTAATTACCGGGAGGAACAACATTTGTGTAACTCCGTAATTCTTTTTGTTCGATTTGGTCGTTTAAAAAAGATGACCTATCTTTTGTTTTCAGTATTCCATTTTCTGACTTGGTACTCACAAACACAATCAACAATTGCATTTACCTGAGTTCATTTTAATGTGATGGTAATGCCCATATTTCGATCAGTTATTTAAGAGGCTCTCTTAATTGTAACACGAAATTAAACTGATTCCATTGCCGCGCAGCCGTAGCTAACCCCTTAAGCCGGATCTGACAAGCGAGGTGGGTTTTACAATGTTTGAATTCCATTTACTGCTGTGAGCCATATTTTGAGTAGTTATGTGTCATGAACTGTGTACCACTGTAATAAATTTAGTCAGTTTCATATTTAATTCTGATGAGTTCACCCAAAAGTTGTTTTGTGCCAATGCACCGTTGACGGTGTTTGGAAAAGTGAGGCTTATCATAAGCCGGATTGAGTGAGATGGCAAATTTGTAGGTAACCGGCAGTATCGTAATATTGTGGGCGTAATTTTCAACTCTATCATTTTGTGGCGTCGCAAGGAAGTGATACGAATTCACGACACCAGTAGGCCGTATGCTAACTTATGTTGTTACGCGAACTTTGTTATTAACCATCGTCTTACTGAGTGGATTCTGGTTCATAACCATGGTTTCTCGGTGACCACTCGATTAGGACATTTGTTACTGAACTGAGACGGATGAATTCCCCGATTGACATGTATGATATTACTACCAATAAATCCCATAGATTATGTGTAGCGATCGAAAACCAAACCTAGGGGTTTTCCTGTTTGTTCCGGTCTTGCCGTACACACGGACCTATTATTTACACAACTCCTAATGAAAAATAGGACTGCGGGGCCAATCGAAGTAAGTGAGTCACTATTGCTTCGATAGCCGATCGACCTAATCTGGCCGTTGTGCGGCGCACGAATCATGGTCCTCAGCTAATGTGACACGATCTAGTATGCCTGCTGAATCCCAAGCTCATGTATTTACCCAACTTAATAGCCGATCTTCCAACAACCACCGTGGATCAGGCAGACGTTCGCAACGAAACTGCTCAGAGCCCAAGACACTCTTGCAATTACGGCTGACCCAACTAGTAGTAATGAAGAAAAAGAAACCATGAAAAATGCACCCCATTCACATTGACAGACACTGAAGCAGGCATCGTAAACAAGGACACAATCACATCCAGGATAATACTGTCAAACTCGCCCACAGTTTTTTGTCGGTCTGTGATTGTGTTCAGCCTGTCTGGGGGCAGTTCGTCGATAATGGCAGGCTAGGTGGAGCACGACAGAAAGTAATTTTGAAGATTTTCTAAACAGTCTGGTTCTTCTGACATTTCCCACACAGCAAATTCAGGGACTAAGAAAGAGCTTTGATTCTAAGTACACTGTGATTTTCCGTCCACTGTGGGTTACTCTTCGTACCGCAACCGATTTCGAGAAACTAATGGCGTTGTGATAAGCCATTCACAACATCGGTGAGAACTCAATTATAAAAGGCCTACGATTGCTGTCCGGGACCAAGCAGTTGATGAACGTGGGCGGGGCAGCATTATTAAACCCAACTTGCATACCACAGAATGCGCATATATCTTCTCTCAAGCAGTGCACGATCTACACCAGTGGTGATTCCTAGAACCACTTCGGTCTGTCTGATTTAACAGACACCGAGCGGGAATTTTCTCTCTCGACCGACGTATTTAGCCTCGATAAATGCCGTTCGACCTCAAGAAATAAATTTCGCTACGGAAGACATGACGATGCAGCCGCATGCACTCTGACTCGCAGTCAGAACAGTTACATTCTGGGAGAAGGCACCAATTCCACAGATATAGAAACATCAGGTCGGAGTAGAAACAGCTGCGTACTCACGCAGAACCAAACTTCATTGTTCCTAATGTTGTTCCAGATGACTTCCATGAGAATGCCACATTCACCCGGAAATTTGCAAATAATCCCTACTCGCTGCCACTTTAAAAGTGGATGTCGGTCTCAAAGTACCCTGAAACACATCCACTCAGCACTTCTTACTCGATGAATATTCTCGAATAGCTTCACCTCATACATATCATAAGCGGTGGAGCTGCCTCCTGGTACTGCTTCTACAGTAACGCGACTCCATTTGTTACTCAACTGTGCCAGCTCCGTTGCCTACGTTTCCGGTGAAACTAAATTCTAATGGGCATCACGGAGACCCGGTGTAGGTGCACGATCGAGAAATGTTTGGCGTCAGCAGAACAGTAATTAGAAAAAAACAGAAAAATCAGTAAAGGAGGTAGTGTGGCGCTTTGTTTAGGATTGCACCTGAAGAGCCCAAGTACTCATGGTAGAATGCAACTAAATCGTCCGAACTCAAACTGGCAGGAAGTTAACATCAAATATAACTAATAAGTATTGTGGCAGATTTATGATTTTAAATGAGACCCAACTGTGAAAAGTCAGGGCTTCGGCTGGATTAGTATTACAATTTCTACGCTCAGCAGCGATGTTGGTGGATTCCAGCGTGAACTGTTTGAGAAATCCTGCCGGAGCAGTCAACCCCCTGAATCATTTGGTGGGTTCCATATGAGAGAGTGGGACGGGTGGGTAACAGAGTTCCAAATGTGAAATTTCCGAGCTCCCGGTGTGGCTGGTAGAGCGCTTGCCGCGATTAGGCATGCTGTGTCTGTCGCTGGTTCGAATTCAGCCCTGACTTTTCACAGTTGGGTCTCAAACAAATTAAATATAACTTTTACCGTTCGACTAGTTTGAATGAAAGATCGTCTTCTGTGCAGAATACCTTCTCTTGGTAGTGCTCATGTGCTGATAATGGGCTACTGTTATCAACCGGGGCAGGACTTTAAAAACCATCTAGTAAGTGCTTCAAAGTCTTCCTCTGCCGAGGAGTTCTTTGAGCCGGTAATGGGAACTGGACTAATTTAGCATGTCTAGGACCACACGAGATGGCAGGTGGGCCATGCGCCCAGTTGTCTTGATTATTTATTACCACTGAGGTTGACATGATAAACAAACTAAACATGATAGCTCTGCCTGAATGTAGTGATCATGGGATAATCGAATTCACCTGTCTACACTGGACCGGACAAAATATTCTCCAAAATACGGGTCCTAAGGCTTATCACAAGACAGATTTCACACAGATGAAAACAGCTCAACAAGATAAACAGATTGGGAATAACACAACGTTACGAGCAAGTTGTAATACTCTATGTTTCAACCACCTCGCGTGGCCTTCCAGCCTTCCACCCGAGATGGTTGAAACGTAGAGTATTACAACTTGCTCGTAACGTTGTGTTATTCTCAATCTGTTCATCAATAACATGTTAAACACGACGCCCAAACTATTCAACTTCATTCGTACTAAATTTGTCGCCAATATCTTACAGCTCAACAAGGTTGAATGGCCTGGCCCCTTCACTACACAGCCTAGATGATCAATAGCAGCCCGTCGTTGTATTTCTTGATGTCGCTGACAACCTTGTTCCAGTAAGAGATTTCTGTGTAGCAGACAGCCTAGACGCTTTAGGAGTAGGACCAAAAGTTTCATTACACCGAAACGTTCAACCTGGACTAGATGACAACTGAAACAAATTGAACTAACCTTTGGTGATCGACATTGATGCAATCCTATCATGTATGCTATCAGAGAAGACTGATTTTCCCACTAAACCGGTCTTGGTGGAAATCTGAAGATGGATCCCAAGCTTTTCTGTAACAAAGTCGTGAAACACACACAAGGTGTAAGACTGGCACTTTCACAAGTGAAAACCTTTGATGGATTTACCAACACAGATACAGTGGCGGCGACCACTCTGGATAAGGGGTACGTGAGTGGGCATAGTCGCAAATCACAGACAACTTTTGAACAATTGGGTGGCAGTTTGACTGGATTACCTCAAATTCCAACGTTACAAGTCACTGTTAGGTAAGAGAATCTGCTGACCCACACACCGCCCGGTCCAGATTTGATGTCCCATGTTCCCTTGAATTATGGCACCACGGAATTAGAAAAGCCAATTACAGTACTCTTCAATAGTTCCTCGTCAGCTGGCCGTTAACCGATTGTCTGGAAGAAGTTCATAATCATACCTATCTTCAGAGGTGAGTGCGGAGATGACCCAGCAGACTCTCGGTCACCACTGTTTGTTTCAGTGATCTTTAAGATAACGTGTCAGATGACTTTCTCCAAGCTAAGGTTGGCGACCTCTAACTCATCAACAACAAACAAGATGACCTTCGTGAGGGATAATCATACGTCAAGAAGGTGCTGGCTGCTCGAAATGTTTGGTAGAAGGCTACAGACGCAAACCTGGCCATAGACGTGGTTTGCATTGAGTCCTCCAAAACCTCTGCCAAGGCTGATCACTCCATCTTGGTGTGAAAACTGAATAGATCTTGGTCTGGTGAGCGTCCGCTTGTATGGTTGAAGGAATATTTGACTGAACGTAAATCCAACGTCAAGGCGAGTGAGCAGCTCTCGCGGTGACTCCCAGCCAACACTGGAGTTTCGCAAGGATCGATCTTGGGATCCCTGTTACCGATTCTCTTCGCTTTTGAACTACCCAGTTCACTCAAACCACCGATGCTGCTCTAAGCTGATGACACACAGCTCTGGCGAGTTCTTGAGCACCCGGAAGATGTGATCACCTTACAGTGTGATTTTGATTGCCTAAGTCAGTGGTCGACGAGTATAAATTCATGCAAGTTCGCCGTCGAAGTCGTACTATTAGCCTAGATTCCCAAGGCATGCGACCGAGACCTAGTTACAGTGATGGGAGGTAATTTGAATTTGTCTAAAAAAAATTTCCACGGCTAAAATGATATAGATAAGGCTAAACCTTCTGAAAAAACATGTGAAGCCTTCCATCTTCAAGTGTTTTCAACTATGTTTGCTTCTATAATTCGCTCACACCTGTTGTTCTTTTCTTAAAGAAGACTTGATACTCATAGGAATGTTTCAGGGACGGGCCACTAGATGAATTGCAGGGCTCTAGTTTACCCCCTATCCGGAAAGACTGACAGAAATAGATTAACGTCCAGTGAATTCCAGGGTTCGTCCAATGGCACACTTTCCACCATACAAGGATGAACGTTTAAGAGGTCACACAATGAAGCTATGTTATGGAAAAGGCAAGCTATTTTGTAGACAGAAGTGCTTAACAGCTAGGGACTGATCATATTGAAACGCATTGCCCAAATCCCTGGTCACGGCTGAATCGGCTGGCAGTTGTAAAATGGTACTGGATCTGAACACAGATGAGGGACAACCAGCACTACACGTTTCAGAGCCGCTAATCTAGCCCAGTTTCACAGGTCAATACTTCCGCACGTCTGACTGGCATTTGTTTCAACGGGTTTCAGTGTTGAAACGGTTGCAGCTGGCACCCTTATTGAATCTACTTTCCATTTAATTCCACTCAAATTCTTTTGCACACATTTTTTCACAAAACAGCCTGAAAACAGGGACGCACAATCAAATATCATTATCCTTCTTATAACAATCTATGAACCTATGGACCAAGTGAGTTCGTGAGAGGAATGAGTTGGATAAGAGGTGTAAATTTGTGACGAATATTGCAACCCAATAATTTTGTCTCATCTTCCTGTAATCAATCCTCTGGCAAGTGTAACCTAACCATAATATATGGCGGAATTGCTCAGTCTATCTTGCGACCTAGTGTTTCTTTTACAACTGTCATGAAATAACCCGATCAATAGCATTTTGCTAGTCTTTCAAGGTCACGAACATTACGTACTATGCCTAATTTTAATCTCGTCATTAAAGTGTGCCGTAAAATGAAATGACTGGTTAACCTGCGACAATCAAAAGGTTTCTAGTGATTTGTTCCGTTTACCTTTTCTATTCATGTGTTTTCAGATATTTTGCAGGCTCAACCAAATTACTAGCCTCTCTACATATTGACACGATTGTAATTAAGTGATTGCGTTTTTCGCATTTTTCGTTCAAGTTGACAATAAATTTCTGCAGTATTTTTCCTTTAAAATGTGATAAATGATTAAATCATTCGTGTTACACTTAGTGGGGCTCAATTTGAAACAAGAAAAATTATTCCTAATGAAGTAAAATAACCAGTCATACAGGAATGATTTTAATTTCTCTTGTTTTGTCTACTTTCCACCCACCAAGTCCGTTTGACCAGTTTGTGGTTTTTCACTTTTCCTTTCTGTCCAACACTAGCATGAGTGAAATGTTTTGAAACAGATTCCTTATTTTAGGCTTATACAACAAGATAGCCTTTATCGAAGCGATGTTTATTTTTCTGGCTGCTAAGGTCCATTCGGTAAAAATATAATCCAGTTTGATTAGAAAAGCTTACGTCAGCCAACCAAATCTCTTGCCACTTGATTAGATTTGCACCCCGACTAAACACAAGGGAATTATTTACTTGCAAATACGGCCCAAGTGACCTCGTGCGTTCAAAGGATATTGTGCGCAAGGTTGTGTAAGCAAACGAGAAAACTTACAAACAAACAACTAAACGACTGAGGACGACTGGGGAACGTCCGGAGAATCAAGTGACCTGAATTACGCCCTTGCTTAGCAAAAAATGAGACACAATCATGCGTGCCCGCTCTGTTTATAAACTGTATCGACGGAATCAAGTCAATCGGAACGTTAGGCCAAACAACCGACACACTAGCATGTGAAATTCAAATCGGCATTTCTATACATATGTAAGTAAACCATGTTGAGGCTTTGTTTAGAAAACGACGCATACCACTCGTTGTGGGTGGGTAAATTTTTGCAGAAACGCAGTGAGAAGACGCATATCAGAAGAAAAGTTACACCACTCGAACTGTGATTAAACTGTTCAATAATGAATTTGAAAATCACTGATTGCAGTGCATTCAAATGAGAAGGTTTAAGTTTCAAACTTATTTTTCACTTGAATATCACATACAGTTACCCATTTGTTTCTAAATTGATATCTCATTGAGCCACTTTTGAAAAGCAGTTCAAGCTTGAAATTTTTGTTACCAACGTTGTCCATTATTGCTTATAGTACAGTGGATACCATGTGAAATCCATCACTAGTCGCCACAGTGCGTTGGTGTTGACAGCCAAGTCACCGTGCTCATGTCGTGTATTGGTTCAAACTAGCCATCTGATTAAATTAGCCTACCTGTTTTGCACACAACTTGAAGTATTTCTTCGCGATTGCGAAATAGGCTCAAACGTTCATGTGGTCATCCAGAATAAGGACAAGTTGACAAACAGGTTTCCAAGAAATTCAGACCTGAAGGTCGAAAACAAGATAATGTGCTCGTTTAATGTCGATTCATTGTTTATAAAAGTGCCACTAATGAGAACGACCGATTACTTTTGTCATTGGGTTGAGAAGTCCGAGAGTAGACTACCGACTCCGACTTCGTTTCCAAAGGGATTGACTTGTCATATCACATTCAACCTGAAACTTACACTTAGCTGATCTCCGTGTCTTCAAATCAATGGTGTGTCTATGGAATCGCCGCTCAACCTTTTTTAGCGGACATATTCATTAACAAGCTTGACCACGGCCAGACGGAAAGTTTTGTCTGTGGCCTATGTTTCTGTCGCCGTGATGTGAATATGTTTGCGAAATCACATGGCTTGGGCGAAACCGATAAAAGTTTTTGCATGTTTGACGCAGCCGAAACCTCTATGCAGTCCACGACAGAAGTGGAAACGAACCGCTTGCTTCATTTCCTCAATATCAACTTAATCGAACGTTCTATACACAGCAAGCTGACACGGACACGGCCACATGCTAATTTCGACAGTTTTATGTTGTCGAAGCAAAAGAGGGGATTCATCCACAACCCCTCAAACTTACGAAAGAAAATTTGCTCGGAAGACGCTGTCGAACAACTGCTTGCTCTCTCTTTCAATGTCCTGAGGAAAAGTGGCCTCCGTGGATGTTTTATTGCTAAGAACAGGTAAGGAGAATTAACAAGTTCCGCGGGTGGTTGAGTGGATGGAAACCTATGCTGTTCAACCCGCCATTCAAAGTCGATTTAACGGCAGATATTCTCAACCGTAAACTGTGTAATACAACAATGAGAACCCTTCCGGGGACGACGCTGTGGCCGTGGTTCACAATTGCGTGAACGCTATCTCCTAAAGCGAAAGACAAGGTATCTGTTCACGCTCAAAATGTGTCCCTCTACCCTTTCTCTCGTAGCTGTACAGCGCGGTATATTGGAAGCACGGCGAGGCAGCTTGATAAATGCATAAAGAGGATCACCTAGCACGGCTCAGAAGCAGAATTAGAAGATCAATAACTTGAGCTGTCGTAGGAAATCTGGTAGACACAGGTCAGAAAGTAAACCTCAGTCGGTTTTTCTTGTCGTCAACAGAGTGCCTAAGTAATAGTCAAGGTCACTACAACGTCGCAACGCAGTGACTGTTGAAATGAACGAAATCCGATTAAACCACCCTGAGTTATGTTGTCTTAAGTTCGTACAAGCTCTTGAACTACCGTAGCCCATTCTCCATCTACCCAGGAACGCACATTCCACTTACCCCGAGTTAACGATGGCAGACTGTCCAAACTACCCTGTGGGTAGACAGGACCGATTTGTTTGCTTTCTCGTTTTGCAAATGTCCCTGTGTTTTTACAACCCATTGATGAACACTTACTATTTAACCCTTAGAAATGTGATGACTAGGAGATGGACTTATCGAAAAAATACGTTCGTGGAATTGACTTTGTTCAGAAATACCTCTCGTGGTTATGAATGATGTCAACTTCAGTTCACAATTTTGGAAGATGGGTTGCTCCTCCCTGCTCTCATCTCCACATTTACTCTGACTCGAACCACCTCAGATCAGTTGTACATTGATTTTACTCTCTGACAGTTAGAAAATAAAACTACCCTGGTATATTCCAGTGATCTCTAAACAAACTACATACTGACCTACACTCGTCATTCAGAAGCAGTTGAAACGTAATTCACATTAGCAACGATCCTGCTGAGAGATAAAGCTCATTCTTATACCCCTGCCAGATGTTTGAAGCTTATTTTAAACCACTTGATTTTACCTTATTCGGTTATTACATAGGTACATTCGGTTACCACATAATACCACTTTTGTCGGCAAGTGTATCGAATTGATGGAATATACGCATGCTTTTGTGCACAGTAACGCCAGGTCATATGGATTTTCACCACAAATCAAAATCGTTGGATAGAAAAACTTGTTTTGCATGAATGTTTTCCTATGGATTCGTGAAATCGAAATCACACACTGTCTTGAATAGAAGGTAGGTCAGATGATTTTATTTCGACTTTACTGAAAATATCACGTTTGCACTTTCAGCACACAATGATTATCTAGTGTATTATGATCAGTCGATCAGCTCGGGATGCACATCATTGAAATTGATCAGTTTCTTACAGAACTCAGCGGTCAAATTAAGTTTAAGAAGAAAACATTAGAAAAACTGCAAGCGGGAGAAAAAACAACATAAATCACAAGGTTTACAACATCCCTACTTCCACAGTATTCGCTTTGTAAAGGCTTCCATACGCGAAGCTCTGACCTGAAATATGGTTTTCAAGTGCTGTCATTTAATTTAAGCTCAGTCTTACCGAGATGTTACAGCAGATCTATTGACGGTTTCATGACTATTGGTGTGTGTGTGGATAGGTCGTACCAAATAATGCAATAAGCTGTTTACAATTTTCTAACAGTTTATTTAATACATGCTGGGAAACAATAAATCAGTCAATTCACACAGTCTTTTTCGTCAACCAATTGTACAAGCCAGCAAATCTTTCTAGCGTGCATAAAATTGGTTATCGGTCCTGCTAAACTGAAAAATAGTGGGATATTTTCAACTATCCAATTTAACCACTTCTGACAATTCACGCAATTCATATTTATCATTTTCCCAACAAATCGGTTTATCTGTTCCGTGGGAATTACACAAATAAACGAATATATGTCCACTGATGGAGCCTGTAAAAATCATAATTAATGTTCCGTTTGCGTTAGTCTACAATGAACCGTCAGAGATACAGCTTGGACGCAAGATGAAAGCAAAACAATAAATTAAATTTGATGCAGGAATGTGTATGTGGAAGCCGTAGGAAAAAGTTTTGGCTCTATATATAAAAAATGTTATCTACACACATATACACGGCGGTGCACACAACGTTCACAAACAGTGAACCATAGAATAGTACTACCAAATCTGAGATCGTTGACGCAGTTTCGTTTAGTTGTGCAACTGTACGTTAATACCAACAAACAAAGTAAGCGCTAGAGTTCAGCTAATACTGACGAATAGCACATGTGAAATCGACCGATCTGACTGCCCGATTTGTAGAGATAAAAAGGTAGTGGTCACTGTGTGATCTGCTTAAACGACCACATCCACCTGAACGCCATTCTGTGGCGATTGGGACTGAGAGGTAGCAGCTGGTTAACGAGCTTGATTCAAAATCATTAGGACCGGATTTCAACCACCAACGTATATGCGAATAAATATGGTCAATAAACTGTACAAAAAGCAGAACCTCTGACCAGCGTTTTATTTCTGAACCATTACATTTACTTGTGAGCGGAAGCAATTGCAGTACAAAGTGTAACAATCTTACTGTTAGTGGCCGGTATAATTTCTAACACAGTTACTTTATAGCTTGGTAGCCGGGTCTCTCTGCACAATATAGAGGTGTGACGTGACACAATTTGTACCTGAATCTCAGGAAGCAACATATTGGTGAATACGCGCTGGTTAAGTCATAAAGATACTATTGATACACACTGTAAGCCTAAATATTACAGAGCAGTAGACCATAGCGAATGATCATTGCGCGTGTGCCAAGTTTAAAACGTACTTTCAGTTATAAAATAAAAAACATTTAGACGACATGTTTCTCACAACCACAACGAATTATGTGAGTAGAACCGAACAAATCGAAGAGAGTAATGTCCGGTATTCACTGTGAAACACAACGTTTATAGATGTCAGGGTCAATTATGCATATTTTCAATGTTCATTTCAATACATCAGATAGAAGAATCATTATCTTCAACTTTGTATAACTGGGTCAATTTTCTTCGATTGTACAGTGTCGATCATTTAAACAATTGCGCTGATTACGACATGTTTGAGTGTACTAGGCCTAAGGTAATGATAAACGGGAAGAATGTTCTAGTTGAGTTCAGACCATCTAAACAACATTGGTCGGATAGATTGTTACGGGACAGCGATGTGTTTGTTTGGTTAGACATACAACCTACAAAACAGTCCAGCAACGACAAGATGACCTTCAGCAAACTCAGAATGAATAGTAGTCTGCTTATGTGTCCAATGTTTTGTAAAAGTTGGGAAGGAGATAACAGTTGAAGCACCCTTTATTGCGAACAGTGGATAATTTGGCAAGTTTGAACAACACGTCTTTACCATCGTGGTGTGTGGCTTTGTGCCAGAGTAGTAGGATAAAACTGACATGCATCAAGCCAGACACGTCTGAGCACATCGTATACCTCGCTGGCTCAAATCCGGCCAAAGTCCAGGTTTATCTCAGGTGTCTAAGATTATCATATCTGCCACATTAACTATCAACAATTGGTCGTAAAATCTCACCAATGGTACGTGAACTGATTGAGAAACTTGCTTGAGTAGACAATCTGCTGGGCCGTTTGGTGAATTTGAAATGACTGCTGGTTGGATGGGTAAATGAATCCAAATGTGAAATTTCTGATCCTCTGGCGTGGCTAGGTATCTCAGTTTAAACAACACCTGGTGTCTACAGGGATGCTGCTTGTTTCTGGTTTCAATTAAGTTGGAATTTAGGTTTTTCCTAGTAAACTTTTCTCAAAAGTAAATCATCCAAACGTCATTCTAATTCGGTTACATTTTCAACAATAGACAATTTGTTGCACTAAATCTCTAGAATATGGCTACTTATTCATTTCTTTCTCACAGAGAGTAACGTTTCTACCCGAACTTGTGTTGAGCCACATTGTATTGTTGAAGTAGACGTGAACAGTAGAGTTTTTGTCGAAAATAAGTCCGAAGCGAGACTACAATCCATGCATACATGCGGCAGGAACTGATCACAACGGGCGGCCACTGAAAAAGTGAACACTTGCAATGACTAAACATGGTGGCACTTGGACGAATAAGTATAGGGGCTTTCGGTTTTGTTCATTATTTTAAATGTACCCCATTTAGTCTTGAGAAGAAACGTGTACCGGACAAGTCCGTTTTTGTTTTTTTTGTCATCAGGCTGAATACAACACATTTATGTGGGCTCGACGGGGGTAGTAGATAATATGCTACTGAGGCAAAGGAAGTTAGTCAGTAGTTTCTGCCTGATTTGAGTCATGAGACTTATTTACATAACATTGATTACGTGAGTTGTACGAAGTCTGGGGGAGAAGCGTAACATCTATGCGACCAGTCTATCCTGAGTTTTTCTGTACACCCATGAAAGGTTCGAAGTTTTGAATAGCTGATTTTGTATGCACAGTGGTGGTGAGTGTAAACTAATGGCACTGGCCTTTTTCATTGACACAATACGGCCTCTGACCTGTCTCGATTTTATTCCACATATTCTATAGACTGGCTTGATCGGATTGATCTGGTGGTTTGATTCAATCAAATGCGTGGCGACCGTAGACAATCAGGGCTTCATCGATCCTCGTTTCAATCACACGGGCCGCTGCTGCCGAATGCGTTTGGGTAGTCACCGTGTTGTGTGGCGTATGTAGCTTGTTTCACAAGAACAAACAAAACGGCAAACAAACAGAAGCTGCGTGAACAGGTAACATAACTTTCACCTAAGAGCGCAACACCGATGTGGAGGTAAAGTGAATGTGCAGTTGAGCTGCGAAGTATGTTTTGTTGATTACTACACTAAGTTTCTTGGTCGCAGATTCAGCGACAACGTCGGCGTTGATGAGTTAGAAATGTAGACAAACATTGTTTGCAATTTGTTATTTATCTGCCCTAGCATATTCCGATGAATGAACTGCTCCGGGTATCCATTTTCAACTAGTGTATTAGATAACAACTGCCTTTCTCCTTCGGTGGTGTAGCTTGAACATATTTTCTCGATCCTGTCGATCAGAAATCGACTTAGATTCCCCTTTTGTCCTAGTGGAAATTTGTATACCGGCCCTTCCAAGTTGCCTTACGATACACCTTCCGTTGTATCGTGCCATTCTGGCCACGAAACATGAGCATGCCTAGGAACGCTACACCTACGTTTGATTTGTTTTTAGGATAAAATGTGTTTTCATCGACGGAGTTGAAATATTTGGCTATTTCACTGGAGCTCCGAGAACCACCTGTCACAGAGATGATATTATTCATATAAAGTTTTTAAAGAGAGACTGATTTTATTTGATCAGCTAATAAACTACTCAATAACTGCCATCAAGGTGTCAGCCAATAATGGGCCTGGTGGTGACCTCAATGCTACTCCGTCCTTTTGACGGCACAATTTGTCGGAGAACGTAAACTGAACGTAATAAATGCAGCGGTATACTGACTACTTTAGTTCTTATATATCGTTTACTTTGAAGAACAATATGCACATCTTCATTCGAAGAGAAAACAACTGGTGACACCAACATCAAGCCACAGAAATGCAAAGGGGAGAATTCAATACAAGCTCTCAGTCAAATGTTTGGCGCTACATAGTTGGCAACACTGGACAGTTCACAAGTCCTCACATGGGACTACCAAGCGTCAATAGTTCAAACATCAAATGAAAAGTTACTCGCGTGGTGTGCACCGAACAGATTACATAAAAATGTTAAACAAATAATACAAACTTTTCAAAAAAAAGTGAATTGCAATAAAGAGTCGGTCTCACAGAATCAAAAGCTGTTCAGGGCACGAGGGTGCTATCACAGTCAAGGCTCACGTATCGGGACAGAACGTCCTTCATAGAGAGACAACTGTCAGACAAGTGGCAACAGTTAACGCCAGGTTCCGCGCATATATGTGTCGTAGGTTTTTAGGGAACCAAGAACAGTCAGTAAACATAAATCCGTGACTGCGTACGAGGGCAGTCCCAGTTGAAGAATGGCGCCACATGAAGAAGACAATGTGATACCGCAAAAGAGATGATCACAGGTGAATTAGGAACAGAGCTCACATCACAGCCCATGGTGTGGAGGACCTACTGAATGGCATCATTATGAGATTCGGTTTGGTGTTTCACAATCTTGTCCGTCCAGACAAGTTGGCTTCGATAGTTTTCCACTATATTGACATCAATCACCACAGTAGCGCCGTCAAGAACCGCAATCATGTCGGGTTTGATGAACGAGCTCGCCGTTGGTACTCGCAGCTCCTCGAAAACTGTATAGCCCAGGTTGCGGAGTCGTTTCGTCAGGTCTTTGGCCACGCGGTTATGTCGAGTACAACGTGCATCATGAGTAATCCAGCATGATTGGGGGATATGAGCGAAGCTTTCTGGTTGACCGCAATTGCCGCGGCAGAGAACTGACTGGCCCCTTTGGTCACCTCGTTAATTCTGGACCTTAGTCCACAAGAGACTACATCTGAGCTGGATAGCACGAATAAAAATCCTGGGGAAGATGTGATCTGGATTAAACAGCCGACGATTGAAGAATAGAGAGTGTAATATTCTCTGGAGACCACGACCGTCTAGCAAACGACAGAATTTATCTATCCACGCCGCGTAGGCTCCCTCCATGCTCGTCACCACTACAACCTGCACGCGCACCGGATCGTTCACTTCCCTCAAGATGGGGTCAAACGAATCGTCTTTGACCACATTCCACTGAACTGGACATTGGCGGGAGAGCAGTCTCCCCAGTCGGGATTTGCGCAAGATTGGGATAGTGGTAGACAAAGTTGGGATGCCCAGGCCGCTTAAACGAATTGGGGTGTTAATGTAGCTGATAGACGTGTCTCTAGGAAGGTGGAGCCACTGCCGAACAAACCGGCGTACAAATCATTGCTTTGACCGTGTTTCGGTGGACTCAACTCAATACTAACGAGTGATTCATCTTCGGAATCAGTTGCTGTCTCCGGAGATCTGGACATTGATGCGGCTTCAAGGGCGCTTAAATCGTTTTATCCAGAATCGTGCGAAGCTTTGGATGGTGATTGGTGAATGGTTTATCCCTCCAGTTGAACGGGATACCTGGGTAGGTCGCCGTCTCAGGGGCGATCAGTGAGCGGATAGTATCCGGACCGAACTGAGTAGACTCGTTAGAGATAGCGGTCATATTGCTTTTGTGATCACCGCGGATAATCATGAGCTTCGTCTGGCATTCGTTGATCTGCAGCCCGGATAACTGCAGGGCACTAGCCGTGGCTCCAAGCTTCTTGGTGAGGCGTGTAGTATTTTCAGCCAGGAGGATCAGATCGTCGGCGCAAGCGAAACCTCTGACCACTGCATCGTAAAAATGGTGGCCAAGCTCCGGTCGACAGAATACTAACACCTCATCCATTGTAATAATGAACAGAAGCGGGGACAGTGGGGCGCCCTGGCAAGCGCCACGGTGGGACCGGGGAACGCAACCGTCAAGCGTGAGAGAGGCATTCCAATAGGAGTCGGCTATGTAACGCGTTAGAAGTAGAGGAGCGCCAAATGCCTGGGCTGATCTGATGATCGAGTCGTGTGGGATGGAACCGAAAGCTTTAAACACATCGATAGAAGCCGCCCGCAGACTTGAAGACGTCGTGCACGAATTCCAAAGCAACGCGTTGAACAGTGAGGTCGCCAAGAGGCAATCGGCACGGTTCAGGAAAGTAAACTGAAGTGCGAGAAGATGCAGGCGCGTATTTCAACGGTCAGCCAATATCTTATGAGAACAACGTATCAGCGTTGAAGAAATAGCGATAGGTCTGAGCTCGGTGGGCGATGAAGGATTGTTAACTCAAAATTTTACTTATTTCCCTAGGCTTAGCCTTCACATGTTTTAACAACAGAGAAGGCTAAATTTATTGGTTAAATCTAGTAGTGTACAGTCTGAATGAGTGAAACTGAGATCAACATACCTGATTAGTGGCATGACTTTAAATTATAGAAATACTCTCTGACATCGCGAGTGTTTAATGGCCCCATAGTGAACATGAACTGGGTGAAGCAGATTGTGATTTCATGAGCCTTTCATTGCACCATGCTGTTCAGCAAGATCAACCGTAGTTGTTTGGATGAAAAGGCACTACTCCGTACACCACTGCATGCCATAACACTTCGTCTAATGTTCAGGCAATTGTAGACGTCTTCGTCGACGATATTTTGAAGTGTCGTTCCTCGCACAAGGATAGACTGCCTAATTACCTGAGGAAACAAATCGATTCACATGGACTGGTCTGTTGGCAGAGACGGTGATATGGGTCTGTAGAGTCTGGTCCACCTTCAATCTTTCACTATACACCGTCTTCACATTTGTCTGTTGTCCGAATCAACACAACACTTCGTCCTCACGAACCTTGCCGTCAGCTTTGATGTGGTATTTTTTTATCGTGCTTTAACCCTTTTAGTACACCACAGGAATTTCTCTCGGTGGAATTTCCCGGTCGTTCAAGAAAACCTCGTTCGATCTACCACGGATTCATCGTGATGGAAGCTACTGTGAACAATTGATTCCATTCTATGAAAGCTCGTGGCTTCGTTGAACCATTTTTTGTTGCTCTACAAGCTCAGTAATTCATTAGTGACAGTTCTTAAGAGCAAGCTAACAGGAACCTGTTCTCGCACGTTTTATCAAAAAAGAATGAAAACTAAGCGTTTTAGCTCCTATTCACCCCCAGCTTTTGTCTCTATCTTAGAAATTGTTTCCCGTTACCAAAATGAGCCAGTTTACCGGACACAGTAAACGCCACCTGTAAATACAAAACCGTTTAATGCGTACGTCCGTGAGTGTTTTTAAAACTGGTCCATTCAAATATTCGTTTCATCAGAAACATGTAAACAGTAGCGTCAGACTTGAACTGACTTACTTCGAACGAATAAATCTTGTGAAATTCCAAAAGACTGAATGATGCTGATTAGGTAATAGTAGTCAGCTGAATTGGGTGTCACAAAAAACGGTATAGTGAAATGTCATCAAACAAATTGTGTTCAAGAATCAACAGAGAGCCTGAGAGTGTGTGATCATCCACCTTCTTGAACGGACGAACAAACATGAACTGACAACATTTGTCTTCCTTAATTTTCACCACGTCCGGCCATTCCATTGAGAAGAATTGTCTTCCATGGGTAGGTCAATTCACTATGACCAAAGATAACAAGAAGTTGTTGCAGTGGCTGGATTTTATCGCTGTTTGTCGCGATTAACTTGAGCATTTTGTATTAAGTGGTAAAACAGCCGACCTGGCCGATGGTACTGTAAACGAAGTCTCCAAAGAATCGTAGAAATTTGATTTTGAATTGTCACTGGTGTTTACCGGCTATGTGTAGATTCGTTAACTTCTCGCAACTGTGCATCCTGCCTGAATAGAGCTACTAATTGAATGTTAGGCTGGGTGGTGAGAGGATGCGTCCTTTGTTTGACGTTAATCCACACTGTATTGGCTTTCTGCCCCCGCTGGAAGAAAACACACCGCACAGCCAAGCTGACATGTACAAAAATTACGATTATCACAGTTGAGTAAATAGATAGCAAAAAATAAGACAAGCTGTGATGAAAATTTGTTTGAGCAGTTCTTCATCACGTTACTGAATTCGCAAGCGCTTTTTACTAAACGGGATGTACGAATTTGAGCGGCAAAAGAGTTTGGTTCGGGGTTTGGTTTCGTGATTTAACTATAGTCCTTTGTCAAACCAGTTCCAGGTAACCGTTTCCAGTTACCAATCAAAGACCCTGAGAGTCTGCATACTAGCATTTCCGACAGAGCCGTCGGCTCTCCACTAAGTGAACTCTCCTTCGAAGCAGAATCGTTCAAAAGATTTTCATTTCACCATTTGTGCCTGAAGGGAATAGGAATCGATACCAACATACCCACGAGTCAACTCGTAGAACACCCACTGTGTTGCTTTCAACAAAGACATCCAATAAATATATATAAGGTTATACTTGGCAAAACGTGGAGTGGTTTGAGGTCCTCTTCTGTGAAAGAAAGTAATTATTTTCCGTAAAGGATCAATTAAATCTGACACAGCTCCCGACTATCGCCACTATGTTTCTGCCTTAAGCAAACATTTCTCACCGTAAAAACGCTCTAGTAAACAGGTGCCTGTAGTGGTCAAGAACGAGTTTATGAGCAGTCTAAGTAAACGCGGCCATACCACACCCGGCTGACAAAAGATAATTGGTCCAGCTTACTCTGTTCAGAAAACTAACTTCTTCAGCTTGTATTGTTGAGCTCCAGATATTCCGAGAAGATTCGAGACCCCTTCAGTGACCTAAGTGGGAATGGACTTAAGTGAGCGCTAACTTATCCAGACCAGATATGAGGGTTATTAACTCCAAATTCAGGCAGGTTAGTGCGCACTCACGTGGTCTGCTGCCCAAATGAATCGCTGTAATTGGAGGTAACACAGGACACTTGTTAAGACATGCGAATTTAGTGAACCACTGAAAGCCTTAGCACGTGTGGCAACTGAAGAGAGCATCGCAAAAGGAAATTAAACACATTATGAAGATGCCATGAGTTCGTTGACTTGCCACGACGGGCTCACCAGTTCGTACTGGTCAAGGACGAGTTACTGAATAGCGTAGACAAATTCAGTGGCAGCTAACCAAGCTATCAGTGATGGAAAAACGAGCGACTACAACAGAAAAGTTGCAGAATTCCAACAAGCTAGAGTAATCAGAGAATTTGACTCATAGGTATTAGGGATGGTCACCAGAACATTCCAAATTACCAATATCCGAGAAGTAAGGATATTGCGGATTCTCCGTGGACCGCTGAAGTCCGATCGGGACAAACCGTCAGCATATTAATTAATTAGGTAGAATTCAACTGATCATTATTTGACCAATGTGGAAAGTCAGCCAATATCCACACCAACGTGTAAGCATACTACTGCAAGACATTAGGTAAAAAATGGCGTAACATCGATTGCCTCTTCTAGTGTTATTCCTCAAGCTGAACGCTACTTATAGATTATCTGAGTCACCTCCGATTGTTACACTACGTCACCACGTGATCAGTGTACAATCATTAAAAAGCTGCAAGTTAGAGGTACGCGAAAATATAATTTCTACTGAGTGTCTATGGAAAGCTTAAGATACTGAAAAGGGTTTGTCTGCGAGTCCACTGTGGCGGTTCCACATAAGTCGTCAGCTTTCAATCCTCTATGTCGCAAATCAGAGTGATCATATTGGATGGAATAAAACTGTTGTCTTGAGGCAGAAACAATATGTCGAAAAAAAAACATTTCGCTCTATTTGATGTATAGCTCATTTTGTGGTATACCAATAAGTGAGACTTGTGGTTTTGCACAAAATGTGGACTTCAGATTTACCCCGATGATTGTTCATTGTGACCTCAGTTGAACGGTGAAGAACAGCTATCTGGCGGTCTATTTTTAGTCAGACATGACGACCTGCCAGTAAATACTGAATAATCTAACTGTGTCGTTGATTGAGTTGTTCATCACTGACATTGTTGTGCGGATATCTGATAACACACCTAATGGTTTAGTGCACTCGGTTCAATTCTACCAGATACTTTATCAGTCGGCAAAACTAGTTCCGTTTTCGGTGAGGTTGATTTTCCATTGACTTTCTAGTTACCGTCACCATTCAGCCGATACCATGCTGTGTGCGGACTGAGTTATTGGGATGAATTTTTCCAGGTATGATTTTGTTAAGTAACACAAAAATGCAGCTTCTGCCGTGAAATTGCCTACCTGTCCGAACTACTGCATAGGTGGTTTCATAAACATCACCACCCTTGCAGAAATGACAGATGCACTAGAAACGCCAACTTTCTTGTGGCTCACAGAGCCATACTATATTATCCCAAAGTAGAATCACGTGACAATTCTCCAGTTAATGCAACGGAAACTTGCACTGAAAAACAAACGCGGTGATGATCAGCTAATGTCGGTCTACAAACGCTCCTAAAATCGTGTTTTTAGGACAGTTCAATTTGGTTATGAGTTTGTACTATTCCCCTGGCCAGCCTTGTATAAAATACGACTCACAATGGCTTAGTTACCTAAATCTAACCGTAAAACAGATATAAAAACTGAGTGAATTTACCAGTTTTCACTTTACAATGATAAAGTGGTAGCAATGGTCTTATCTAAAATCATTATTGTTTTACACCGGTAACGAGTAGGAACGGCTGAGCTCGTTTATCTCCTTTGATGATCTCTTAGCATTTCAACCACATACAAGAAAAGTTCACTTTATCGGAGTAGGCTAGAGAAAATCTGAGAAGAAACGGTGCGATAACACATGTGTTTAGTGCTGTCTAAAACTTAGTGAAATCTACCGACGATTTAAATCAGGTATTCAAAAGTGGCAGCTCCACACACTTCCGTCTACGAAGCCGAATCAGGAACACAAAGATTGCACATTTGGACCGAATCACTCACCAGTCCTATTGTGCCATCAGGGAACTACAAACAAGTTACCGGACAAGATTTTTAGTCAGCTCACGCGGAATTCGGCAACACTGCTGTCGATATTCCAACATGTGTTACTCTTGAAGTGACACACTGATGTAATATCTGAAACTCGTCTAAATTAGAGCATGTGGGTGAATAAGCATGCAAAAACTTGACAATTATTCTGTCCTGAGCAACGAAATCACTCCGGGAACTCCGAAAGCCTACAACTGCATGTTAGACAAGGAACGAGCAGAAAGTGAGTTTAAATGTCACATTCCTGAGCCCTAGCGGTAGCTTCAGTTGGAAACTGGTAGAACACTTACTGGGTTTTGGGATGCTTATTCTGAGGAGGATTCAAATCCAAGTTAACCCCAGATTTGACAAAACTGTTTGCTGTATAATTTAATTATTCTACCAGACCACTTGTGTGTAATACGTTGGTATTTTTTTAGACGTCATTATCGCAACACATGGCTGTTCGGAGCAAAAGCTATGTGACCTTGACTGTTACAGTAGCAGCCGAATCTTTCGTTTTCATTGCAAGGAAGAAGACGTTCGAAGAACCACACTCCTCGAAAAAACGACAGCAATATTTTCTGTGATGAAACTTTTTTCATCTTGCTTGTATTTTGCTTATCGTAGTGACAGCTCAATCAGTCATCTCCTGCCAGTCTTCAGGTACACGAACAGGTCCAAGGAACCGCGAATACCTGACAGCCACTGACAAATATCCATAATTAGGAAAATAAGCATTTTGTTTTTCGACTGACTCTGCAAGATGAAAAACACTGGATTGTGGCAGATTGAGAGTATTACACAGAACTCCGAGGCTGATACTCCGGAAAGCTTCTGGGGCTTCAAGTTTTTGTGCGTAATACGTATTAAACGTTTTCTGTCGTAAATATTTTGCTGATATCTGCGCGCGTTTCCGTAAGTCTGCTCTAGTCTAATAAGAAGCAAAATAGAAGGACTGCGTAGACCAAGTTAGACATGGATTGGAAGCATTAACATAACAGCAAATCCTGAACACTTCGCTTTGACAGGCTTACTGGTTGAGTTGGGTCAACCAATGTCAGGCGATGGCAGTAGTCAAAACACACTGGAGTAATAAGGCTGGGTGCTGTTTGTGTAGAACTTGGAAACAGATCAGTGGATTGTAGAGAATGGAACAGGCCTCATTACTAAACGCAAGCAATGGACCTACGTCGATGGAACCAGTGGTTTACTTCAAATAACTTGATTGAATCTAACGAATCGACCGGTTCGTATGTCAAAGGTTGGATGTGGCAGTGGACGCACTGATTTATTACAGTACTGAGTAGAAAAATAGCATGCAGGGTAAACACAACAACATCCAAGTGGAAGTACTAGTGCGAACCTCAAATTCACAGAGTCAGTAGACAGCATAGAGCCCGATATCAAATGCACTAAGCAGCGCGTGTTTTACAATGCAAGGAAATAGAATGGCCGAACTAAAAACGGAGGCAACGTGAGAAATGAACAGCATAGTAAACAGAACTTAGCCGAGGCGGGTTCAACAAAGAGCAGATTACTCATTTTCGAAGAGGGGACAGTGTGGGTCATGAGTAAATCAGAAGATTACCCACGAGGCTGGTGAGGCCCGGTGAATTGTCCAGAAGTAAGGTCCTTTTGCAGTGAATGCAAAAATATCGTGGATGTGATATAGCGGTAATGAAAATAAATTTGTACTTCATGATTCAACCAACAGGGACTCTGGATAAAGGTAGCAAACGGTTGGATAAGCATTAAGTGGACAACACAAATGGAAATGTTAGTCGATATAAAGGCCATCATATCAATTAGACGAGGTTGACAATTCACAGGAGCAATAGGGTGTAGGATATCGGGTAGAAAGAAAACAGGCGCAGGATAAAATTCTCGGGTATGGAAGTATGTTTACAGCTTAAATTTAAGCTGTGTATTGAAGGACTGCAGAGTAGTCTGCGGCACCAATGTTGATGTGTCGACGTTTGATCTATTTCAGTTTTTCACGCACCAGAATTCACGGGCCCACCCACTGTGTGTAGGCAGAACATACTATGACTTTCGCTGATTCACCCATATGAGCTTGATATCTAAGTTTTCAAGGCTTTCTACAGCCCAGTAGTTACTACGCTTATCTTCGTACTTCATCCATGAGGTCTACCTAGAATGTCGAGTTAAATGTTGTTAGGAGGTGCATCTACTAGCAAATCAGCCAGGACATATCACGCTAGAGCAGCCGATCGACCCAGTTCGGATGGTATGGTCGTGAGTGGTGATATGGTTCCACTCAGTCAATCAGATCGTAGCCGTGCGGTCAAAAGCCTGTGCGCTATCTGGACTGTATTTTCTCGCGTTGTTTTCTGATACCCCCTACAAAGTGATTTGTTTTAACACCCCGAATACCATAGGTGACAGTTCCAGTTGATTCGCTCCTTGACCGACTGCCATGTATGATCGTCTCCTTTGATTTGATCGCCGTCTTGTCGCCCATGTGTGAGAATCCGTTCGTCTTTTGAATTTAAAACCTGTGTGGCCTAATTTAACACGTTCCTCCGATAAACACTGCTGCCGCATCTCTTCTTCTAGATTTTGAGCCAAATGATCTGGTGTGTGACTTTGAGAACTATCCAATGAACATTTTGTTGCCGTGACTGATTTTTTACTCGCAGGATGCCACAACCCTTATGAGTCAGTTGTGTATGGTTTATAATTTATTACAACTGTAAATGCAGCTGTACATGTTAATGTACACATACTGCTCCACAAGGCCCTCTACGCGGTATTACCAGGGAACGCTTTCAACTGGCATAAAAACGGTTGCCGAACAGACGTCGACACGCACACAAAGCAGACCTTAGTAGACTCCTTGGACTTCAGTGAAGTGCAGCCATACAACGAGGATTGGAGAAGGTTACAATATAATTGCAGATGATAGGTGATTCGTTACGGAAAGAATCATCTTTAAGTCGAGTAAAGTTAAAAACCATTATCGTTTGGGGAATAATTAGGGCTATGAGCCCCATTTGTTAGTTCAGTTTTACAAGGACAGGCAGATTATATAAGCGACTTCTGTCTACAAATTCGCGAAGCCCTACCTATTATGCCACTGGTAGACGTCTGTAACAAAATTTGCCTAGTGGATTATATGTTTGCGGACAAACCAATCATACTAATGGCAACTATTTACTAATACAGAGGGGTAGACCTATACCTAAAACATATTAGATGAACACACGTCATTACTGGTCACAGCTTTCACATTTCCATACATGATCCAACGAGTCATGGGTAAAACGACAGTGATTTACCACATAGTTTACTATGTATTTGTATCTAGTCCAAAGAGCACCGTGGTGGTTAACAACCGATGCAACTTGAGAAAAACAAGTCACTCACAAAAAAGTACGTGCGGCCAAGCAAATAGGGGTGCACCATAAAGTAGATATCAAATATACAACACAGATGAAGATCAATCGCGGAACCTGGATCAATCTGGAACGCAACAAGACAACTGTCACTACGTTTGTGACACACCCTGGTAATTCGCGTCATATCGTCAACTCGACCTCTTCTTTGTGCTCGATCTTCCAAATGAACGGCAATTAATCGAAGGCTGAGGCGATCGTAGTTCAACTGGCCAATCAGACTCTGTGAGCCCATACCCATTTTGATGAGATCTTGCTGTTATCATGGCTCAACACTCACACTATGGTCGATAAAACTGCCACGTAAAAAGTTGTGTAATAGTTTTGACCGAATTCAAAACACTGAAATCTCCTTATCCAGTTTGTCCATCAGTTGACTCAGTCACTTCGTGTAAGGTCCTATCAAATACTCACAACTTCAAGATTTAGACGTTTTCCGAAGCGTTGTTACTCAAACGTAACAGACGGGCCTTCTGTTGAGGGAAGGCACTGGTGCAACCAATCTCGTTGCCGTGACACTAATACTGTTCACCCCATCCTCGTAAGCATCCATATGACGTTCGTTCGATTCTCAGTTTTGTCGCTATGCCCTAAACCCACATAAGTTAATGTTTCACACATTGGACTGATGAAACCAAAGGGAATGTTTACATCTCCCAGTGTATATCTCTTTGGGACGTGAGTTTAACAAACCGTTACCTTTATTTGTACCACTGACGTGGTCGACTTCATCCGAACTTGCGACTAGTTTTGCTGGCTTCATATGAATGTTGTTTACTTGGCCCGACGTTGAATGATTGCAAGCAAGCTTGTTTGCAATACCACGTTCCTAATTTTGAGCTGTGAATTGACGTAACAGAAGACTAGACGTGAGGCACCAGTTCTAACATAGTGAGCCATCGGCAGTTAATTTTGCGCGAATTGTGCTATCTCAGCTATAACTAAGTTATAGTGTGTTGGGTGGCCAAAGCGGAATATTTGAACGTAGTGGTGAGATACAATCAAAGACTCATAGTGGTTGGTTTGTAGACAGTACGGGCAACCGGAATAATCATCAGTAAATTTGGAACGACGGGTGAGAAATAGAAAGTAAAAAAAACCCACGACAAAATTGTCAGCCACACGTACAAAACCTGGCAGAAGTGTACATGGGTAGTGAGAACGGACGGTCGCGCTATACTGTTGACATTAACACTATTCAGTAGGGAGGCGACAACATGGATCAAAGTGGCCGCAGGCCAAATACGGGAAAGATGGACGAAAGATCCTTGAAGAGCAACATCAGCAGGGCCGCCAGCTTCGCCCGGTCCGCTTTCACTACGACCGCCTTAGCCATGTCATCGAAGTCAACTAGGAAACTCTGAATATCCCAGTCCTCAAACAGCTGCAGCCAAGGGATCTTCATCGTCGTATCCTGGTCACGGCACCAATTGTTGTGAATCGAGAACGCGGAAGGCACGTTATTTATTCGAGGAAACCAGCCAAACGTGATGGCGTGCGTCTGCTTGGAGGCTTGGTGGGGGAATATCACACGGTCGGGGGTTCTGGTACTGGCTTGTTCCTGTTGATCGGGAGTCCACGCTAAGCACGACACCTATATGGACAGTTTGTCGGAAGGTGAGCTGTCCAGGTCGTGTAAAGAGTAGCGAACTGGCCCAAGGGGGAACTGTGGTCGGTGGATGTGATGTGTCCCTTTCCAGTAACGACTTCTGGAAATCAGTATACCATAGTCGTGAGTGAACACTTCACAAGGTGGGTCAAAGAAGCGGCTCAAGCCGATCAGCGCGCGAGCAAGGTGTGCAGGGCAGTGATGGAGCAGATCATGACGGATCACGGATTACCGCGAAGCACACTGATAGACCAAGACCCCTGCTCTGAAAATGAAGAGTTTCGGAAAAGTTTGGTGCGTTTTGGAATCAAGAAAATATGCACAACTCCATACCATTCTTAGGCAAACGGATTAACGGAGAGAAACAATCGCACGATCAAGAAATGATTGGTTGCAAAAGGAGGAAGCCGGGAGGAAACTTTACCATTGATTCTGTTCACCCACCGCTGTTCACCGCAAGGGACAACGATAAAGTCTCCGTTCGAGCTAATGTATGAGCGCGTACCACGCCGGTTGATCAGGAGATTGGTTTATGTGGAGACCGACAGATGAGCACGCGTGCATTAGCAGAAGCCCGGAGACTGGCCAACTGAAACTTGAAAAACACGAGAAGTTTCCAAAGAGCAGTCAACTGCGAGGTTATCGGGTCGAAGGGCTGTGTTTGAACCTGGATCTAAGGTCAAATACCGAGACCGGCGAAGGACGAGGATCTAGGAAATTCCTGGCAAAAAAGAGGGGACCGCATGTAGTAGCTGAACGTCGTGGCCTAGTGTATCTGACAGAGATTGAGGAAGGTCAGCATCGAGTACACGGACGATAGCTTTGTAAATGGTATGACACCGGTCAAAAGAGAATGCACACCAGGTATGTCACCAACACCGAGGATGGCACGCAGATCGTCGAGAGAACGAATAGAACCTGAACACATCTCGTTACGACTGAAACAACCTTTGCGGGAGGAGAAGTGTAGTGGGAACGGACGGTCGCACTATACTACTGACACCACCAATATTCAGTAGGGAAGCCACAGCATGGATCAAAAGGGCCGTGGGACAAATAAGACAAATATACAGGAAGGATCATTGGAAGGCAGCATCACATGGCTTGACTTTACTCCACGAAGGAACTATGAAATGGCGTCCATAGCGACCGGAACATCCTCAGATTAGTGTTGTGTGCAAACGAGTGTTTTTCTTCGTAATCCGGTTGTGACGTATAACCCGTTTACTGCTTTCCTTGAATAAATAACTTTTGTGCCTTCCGCGTTCTCGGTTCACAACACATGATGTTCAACGGAAGTCGCCGCTGCGTTATGGAGTGTAATCCGGGTGGGCGTATGACGTGTGAAAATCCGAACTGAGCAATAAATATCGTGCTTTACTGAGCGGTGTACTGTCGTGCAAGTGCCAATATACAGTAGAATTAAAATGTCCATATAAATCTTAAGTTAACTTACTGCGTCACTTTAAACGACTTAGCTCTCTCTCTGAAATCCTGACACTGCTTCGTAATGTTTATCACGTGATTTGCTTTTCCCAATTTTCCTGCGCATGCGAAAACATCTCACATGGACACAGAATGATGCAAAATGGAATAACTGAGCACCACATTTCTGTAAATGGTCTTCTGGTGTTTGATTCCTCAAGAGTGTCCTATATTTGTGGAACCAACACATAACTTAGTCATCAAACTGTTATTACAACCCGTTGGTTCGTCACGAACAAAATTTCGTTTATCGGTGACTGCGGGAAAATATTTTCCGGTGATGGTTCTATCAGCTTTTGTGGCTTTAAGGCGTAACCCTTATTGGTTCATTTTAATTCTCCGGTAGAAATATAGCCTGCAGCACATAAATGCATGAGGATTGGACACCAAAACATAATTGTCTATGATGACTAGGCGTTGTAAATAAGATCGATTGTGAACATCTGGGAGAATATGTGTATTAATCTAACGGTAAATTGACTGTCAACATCTACACCATACCCAGCTTAAGATGGCTGGCTAGCGACTTCTCTCGGAAGGATATTATTAGGACTTGCTCCACGTCAGTTTGTGATGCTTCAAGGGTTCGCCGTCCTAGTGCCTTATATCTTCGGAATGCACTGAAATGAGCTGATCGCACTGGACAAGTGGGTCATAGGGTAAGTACGAAAGTAAGTTGTTTGAGTCCAAGCCCTGCGTGGTTGCAAAACCGATTGGCTTTCTAACAAAAATACGGCCGAACGTGTCATTTGGAAGCCGTTGCATTCGCAAACAGAGAAATGCCTCCAATGTTTGAGCCACAACTCTCAGTGGTGATCTGCTGAGGATTTTTTGGATTGTTCCTCGGCGTAGTATTGTTTTGCTGAAGTTTGTACAGGTGGTTTGCTCGTTGGAAACTAACAGCTTAAGTTTAAGCTGTAAACATACTTCCATACCCGAGAATTTTATCCTGCGCCTGTTTTCTTTCTACCCGATATCCTACACCCTATTGCTCCTGTGAATTGTCAACCTCGTCTAATTGATATGATGGCCTTTATATCGACTAACATTTCCATTTGTGTTGTCCACTTAATGCTTATCCAACCGTTTGCTACCTTTATCCAGAGTCCCTGTTGGTTGAATCATGAAGTACAAATTTATTTTCATTACCGCTATATCACATCCACGATATTTTTGCATTCACTGCAAAAGGACCTTACTTCTGGACAATTCACCGGGCCTCACCAGCCTCGTGGGTAATCTTCTGATTTACTCATGACCCACACTGTCCCCTCTTCGAAAATGAGTAATCTGCTCTTTGTTGAACCCGCCTCGGCTAAGTTCTGTTTACTATGCTGTTCATTTCTCACGTTGCCTCCGTTTTTAGTTCGGCCATTCTATTTCCTTGCATTGTAAAACACGCGCTGCTTAGTGCATTTGATATCGGGCTCTATGCTGTCTACTGACTCTGTGAATTTGAGGTTCGCACTAGTAATTCCACTTGGATGTTGTTGTGTTTACCCTGCATGCTATTTTTCTACTCAGTACTGTAATAAATCAGTGCGTCCACTGCCACATCCAACCTTTGACATACGAACCGGTCGATTCGTTAGATTCAATCAAGTTATTTGAAGTAAACCACTGGTTCCATCGACGTAGGTCCATTGCTTGCGTTTAGTAATGAGGCCTGTTCCATTCTCTACAATCCACTGATCTGTTTCCAAGTTCTACACAAACAGCACCCAGCCTTATTGCTCCAGTATGTTTTGACTGCTACCATCGCCTGACATTGGTTGACCCAACTCAACGAGTAAGCCTGTCAAAGCGAAGTGTTCAGTATTTGCTGTTATGTTAATGCTTCCAGTCCATGTCTAACTTGGTCTATGCAGTCCTTCTATTTTGATTCTTATTAGACTAGAATAGACTTACGGAAACGCGCGCAGATATCAGCAAAATATTTACGACAGAAAACGTTTAATACGTATTACGCACAAAAACTTGAAGCCCCAGAAGCTTTCCGGAGTATCAGCCTCGGAGTTCTGTGTAATACTCTCAATCTGCCACAATCCAGTGTTTTTCATCTTGCAGAGTCAGTCGAAAAACAAAATGCTTATTTTCCTAATTATGGATATTTGTCAGTGGCTGTCAGGTATTCGCGGTTCCTTGGACCTGTTCGTGTACCTGAAGACTGGCAGGAGATGACTGATTGAGCTGTCACTACGATAAGCAAAATACAAGCAAGATGAAAAAAGTTTCATCACAGAAAATATTGCTGTCGTTTTTTCGAGGAGTGTGGTTCTTCGAACGTCTTCTTCCTTGCAATGAAAACGAAAGATTCGGCTGCTACTGTAACAGTCAAGGTCACATAGCTTTTGCTCCGAACAGCCATGTGTTGCGATAATGACGTCTAAAAAAATACCAACGTATTACACACAAGTGGTCTGGTAGAATAATTAAATTATACAGCAAACAGTTTTGTCAAATCTGGGGTTAACTTGGATTTGAATCCTCCTCAGAATAAGCATCCCAAAACCCAGTAAGTGTTCTACCAGTTTCCAACTGAAGCTACCGCTAGGGCTCAGGAATGTGACATTTAAACTCACTTTCTGCTCGTTCCTTGTCTAACATGCAGTTGTAGGCTTTCGGAGTTCCCGGAGTGATTTCGTTGCTCAGGACAGAATAATTGTCAAGTTTTTGCATGCTTATTCACCCACATGCTCTAATTTAGACGAGTTTCAGATATTACATCAGTGTGTCACTTCAAGAGTAACACATGTTGGAATATCGACAGCAGTGTTGCCGAATTCCGCGTGAGCTGACTAAAAATCTTGTCCGGTAACTTGTTTGTAGTTCCCTGATGGCACAATAGGACTGGTGAGTGATTCGGTCCAAATGTGCAATCTTTGTGTTCCTGATTCGGCTTCGTAGACGGAAGTGTGTGGAGCTGCCACTTTTGAATACCTGATTTAAATCGTCGGTAGATTTCACTAAGTTTTAGACAGCACTAAACACATGTGTTATCGCACCGTTTCTTCTCAGATTTTCTCTAGCCTACTCCGATAAAGTGAACTTTTCTTGTATGTGGTTGAAATGCTAAGAGATCATCAAAGGAGATAAACGAGCTCAGCCGTTCCTACTCGTTACCGGTGTAAAACAATAATGATTTTAGATAAGACCATTGCTACCACTTTATCATTGTAAAGTGAAAACTGGTAAATTCACTCAGTTTTTATATCTGTTTTACGGTTAGATTTAGGTAACTAAGCCATTGTGAGTCGTATTTTATACAAGGCTGGCCAGGGGAATAGTACAAACTCATAACCAAATTGAACTGTCCTAAAAACACGATTTTAGGAGCGTTTGTAGACCGACATTAGCTGATCATCACCGCGTTTGTTTTTCAGTGCAAGTTTCCGTTGCATTAACTGGAGAATTGTCACGTGATTCTACTTTGGGATAATATAGTATGGCTCTGTGAGCCACAAGAAAGTTGGCGTTTCTAGTGCATCTGTCATTTCTGCAAGGGTGGTGATGTTTATGAAACCACCTATGCAGTAGTTCGGACAGGTAGGCAATTTCACGGCAGAAGCTGCATTTTTGTGTTACTTAACAAAATCATACCTGGAAAAATTCATCCCAATAACTCAGTCCGCACACAGCATGGTATCGGCTGAATGGTGACGGTAACTAGAAAGTCAATGGAAAATCAACCTCACCGAAAACGGAACTAGTTTTGCCGACTGATAAAGTATCTGGTAGAATTGAACCGAGTGCACTAAACCATTAGGTGTGTTATCAGATATCCGCACAACAATGTCAGTGATGAACAACTCAATCAACGACACAGTTAGATTATTCAGTATTTACTGGCAGGTCGTCATGTCTGACTAAAAATAGACCGCCAGATAGCTGTTCTTCACCGTTCAACTGAGGTCACAATGAACAATCATCGGGGTAAATCTGAAGTCCACATTTTGTGCAAAACCACAAGTCTCACTTATTGGTATACCACAAAATGAGCTATACATCAAATAGAGCGAAATGTTTTTTTTTCGACATATTGTTTCTGCCTCAAGACAACAGTTTTATTCCATCCAATATGATCACTCTGATTTGCGACATAGAGGATTGAAAGCTGACGACTTATGTGGAACCGCCACAGTGGACTCGCAGACAAACCCTTTTCAGTATCTTAAGCTTTCCATAGACACTCAGTAGAAATTATATTTTCGCGTACCTCTAACTTGCAGCTTTTTAATGATTGTACACTGATCACGTGGTGACGTAGTGTAACAATCGGAGGTGACTCAGATAATCTATAAGTAGCGTTCAGCTTGAGGAATAACACTAGAAGAGGCAATCGATGTTACGCCATTTTTTACCTAATGTCTTGCAGTAGTATGCTTACACGTTGGTGTGGATATTGGCTGACTTTCCACATTGGTCAAATAATGATCAGTTGAATTCTACTCAATTACTTAATTAATTAGTTAATCATTATTCCACCTAGGTTCGGAAACGCAGATAGATGTAAAAACGTTTGTTATTCTGTCAGACACTTCTTTTTTGAAGCATTCCAAAGCTGGTTAGACGAAGGTGTTTTCCGTTTGCGTGTGACTAAATTATACCCAGTCGGTGTTTAAACTGCACCGCAACATCTGTAACCACTTACACACTCACAGCCAAAAGATGTGATATCCGAGACGAACGTCTCACAACTCACGGCGATCATGTTGTGAGTACTCACTGCAAGAGGAATAATATGCACCGGAATAATCCCTAGGATAAATTCTTTAATCGGCCTTCCAGGACAATGTAAGGTCGGCTAAAATACATGAAAACACATACTGAAGAATGACCATGTTGATCACCAGGTGGGATACTGTGTCTGATATCAGCTGTCTCCCCGGATAGATTGAGTTTAGCTCACCCCCGATAGAGTGTTTACTGTAGAGCATTGGGAAGTCTGCTTCCTCAATTGGGCTATCGAGTATGACATTCTCTTGCCTCGTAAAAATATTCCTGAATCAAGTCTGACTTTACCCGAGGGGTTTTCCCTCCGAGTTTCTATTGTGCTACCAACGTAACATATAGTTAATTCATGTGTTCAAAGTGAGTAGCATCAATAACAGAATAAGACTTCAGTACATGGAGATTGTCAAGGCGAATTGCGGACAGGTATTGTATGGATAATTGACCGGAATGCCTAAGTAGGAAACTAAACGGTTTTGTTACACGATGCTCATTTACAGGCCATTATAATGTAATGTAATGTTGTTATTTATCACCAAAAGTGACAGACTGTTAGAATGAATTACAACAAATTCATGTTTAATGCCTGTGTTTCCACCGATAATCGGCTACCACGGTAGCCAGTTGTGGAACATAGGTATTTCTGCAAGCACAGGAGGAAGGGATTTCTTGGTTGATATTCCCCCCACACTCTGCAGCAAACATCGAATTTCAGTTGTCTGACCCTTGTGAAGTGTTTCCACGCAGATCAGAGACAGTCTAGTGGATAACAACATAATTTGAACTAATATAAATTTCAACACGGTTGGTTACCTTGAACAGTTTCAACGAAGTAGTTAGTACACGAAAACTGGTAGATGCAACCACTTCCTATTGACCCATCAGTACGAAATTCAGAGCAAACTAGATGGAATTTTCACAGCAAACAACTAGAGGGGTGGATAGTCAATAAGCGGATTAGAATCAGTCAATAAGTCCAAGAAAAGGTCAAGTTCAGGAATAGTTGTTTCTAAACACAGAGTTTGTTTGAGTCGACTGATTGCAACTGCTTCAGCAAACCGTAAGAACCTCGGGTGAGAATGACGCAACAGAATTATCAATACACAAGATGGATCGATAGTGTGACCGGTGGTCAGGACGTGTC